>BCLG01000553.1:122084-133699 GCA_001602295.1 Zoysia matrella
GGGGGGCTCTTTGGAGTATCTTGTTTCATCTATTTCCATTTCACAGCCAATAGGACATCCTAATCTCTGATTGGTTTTATTTAGGACCTGTTTGGTAGAGATTATGATTATTAAAAAATAGTTCATACTTTGAATTATGATAAAAAAATCACTTATCTAGCTTATCCATATAATCTATTTCTTATATTAAAATTATTTGGTAGGACAATTTGTCCAGTATGGATTATAGTTGTGAGAATGGATAAATGGTAAAAAGCTACTATTTATAGCTTATAGGTGCTAGTGCAAAATGTAAAAGTAATTACAGATAATTGTGGATATAAACTTATGCGTTTTTAAGTATTTGGTGTAGATTATAACATAAGCTGTTATAATCAGTTGCAAAAGAAGCCCCACATATAATCTGTATCAAACGGGACCATAGTAGTGAGATTTTCTTAAGAATGTATAAAATCAATATGAATATGTGGAAATACATTTAAATGCTGGAGCTACAACACAGTGAAGCCGCATCTCCTTCCTTCGAAAAAGATTCTCGTCCGAAACCATCGATCAAAGCTTCCAGTAAATCCCCAGTTTGTGCAAGACACCGGCCGCAACACCCCAGAACACAATCTCCCCAAATAGGACGTACAGCAGAGTTCCGAGCCTCTGTGAATGCCAGACATTCACAAACACATGCTTCACGATCCAGTGGACCTGCAAATATTAAGCAAAACAGAACATGTCAAGCACATACAAAAACGAAAGATACAACATTAGAGACGCAAGTGGATACCCACGAGAAACACATCTAATACAAATTTTACAGATATTTGCAGATTACCTATAAAATTTGAACTAGATTTAGACTCGTGGGAGTTCACAAATAACTTTACCAAATTGATCTTCACCGGTTATTACTTACAAGAGTTTCATCTGGTGACCCGTAGTACCAGCCGTTCACAAATGCAGCCAGTATTCCCTGCGCTCCGAGGACGAACACGAGCATGGCGTTCATGCCGATCCACTCCAGGAACAGGAACGGTGTCCTCAGGCCCCAGACATCGATCTGTCCAACAAATGAAGAATCAGGACCAAGTGCAGAAGTTTCATAACCAAAGTATTACAAAGCGTAAACAGTAGAACTATGTATATACCAGTATGTAGAAAGCTGAAAGAACTATTCCAGCGGCACCTGCCGTGAAGCAGATATAACTGAAGCTGTAGAGCTGCTTGTTGATTGGAATGGCTGTGACAGATAGTAGAGCGATGCATGTAAAATTATCAAGCCCAAAGTTTTCTACTAGTGGCTGATATATATAAATATAAAAATAAAGACGCGAATAATTACCGTTCGTGAAGTGTAGGATGATGCCAACAACAAGGAGCGAAAACCCCATCACAAGCCAGTGTGTCAGTCTCTCCTTGTGTGTCTGCAAAGTGCAAACCGAGTAACTTTGTTGACCAAGCTGCATTTCTTAAAAACCATACAGGTTGAAGACATTTTTGCAGAATATACCTTGAAATGGATCAGAATATGACCGTAGTGGATGCCAATTGTCCCCGACAGAATAGATGATATCGAACTGAGAAGAAGAGTTTATCAGAAACATGAATACAGGTTAACAAGCAGTTAGATTCAGGTTTAGCTGCTGATTCATGTTTTAGAGTTCCAACCTTAGCAGGCCTTCTGGTTCGAAAGGTGCAAGGCACCATGCTGGTGCGTCGGTTCGCAGAGGCCCCGTGTTTGGCGAGCTAAACGTACAATCCTGCACAAGGTAATTTTAGCGCCAAAATTGTCAGTAGTAGCAGCAATTGCAACCATATGACGATTCCTATAGATTTGGTAAGTAACAAGAATATTGTATTTTGCATAAAGTCATCTCTTCAATTCTACCTTTGATCGTATCCAAACGGGCTGTGTGTAGAGATGATTGATCCCCCAAACCTGCCGATCAACGTACCCAACTGCATTGCAGGCCTGCCCCAGGTGCCCTCTCACGCCACATTGTACCTGCAAGAACAGCCGAGTCTGCATCAGATTCAAAACCCTTCAGAGATTTTGATTTTCCTAGACAAGTTCAGGATACCGTAAACTGCTTCCCGTCATTGACATCACCATCGTTGTGGTAAACAAAGCTCCAATCAGGGACATAGAGCGAGAACGTCGTGATCATGTATATGATGAATGCGATGAAACCACCTAACCTGTCAGTTTTCAGAGAGGAACGGAGAGTCGATAAGTGTTTTTCAGCTCTAACAAAAAATGCAAATATGTGTGCCAGTCGCGGCGTAAGACCAGTATGATCAGGAAGGGAAAGATTTGCGTTACCATTGCCAACGGTACGCATCGAAAATGGCGTATGGCCCGGACCGCACCGTGGTAGGCCGTACTTTGGTGGTGAACGCCTCAATCAGAGCAACCACAAAGTACACCAAAGCTATCCTCTGATGAGACAAAGCCAATGAAATATTGTCAAATTTATACTGAGATATATGAAAGGTGGCTGCAATTTTTTTCTTCTTGTTGGATGAATGAAACTGGACTGAACCTGTAGGATGCCGCACCATCTGATCTTCTTCATGTCAACTCCATATGAGAGATCATCCGGAGCATGAGAGTACCCACCTTTACGCATGTCACCAATCAATCATTAACAAATTAAGATTGTTCGCTTCAAATACAAATTAAAGATTGGTCCAACGGATAAATCGATATCGGGGAAAAAAAAACTGTAACAGCACCCTCATGACAGCAAAAGCATTACTCACCTTGCAGAAGCAGCCCCCAGAAGAGCATCTTCAGTGTCCTGACGACAATCCTCTTCACAGCGGCGCCTATTTTCGGAACTCTCTGCAAGCACGTCAACCAGATTTTGATGATCTGTTTCTGAAAACAATCGCTCACAATTGATACAGACGCCGTTATCTGTTCGCTGCTAACCTTCAACGCGAAGGCGATGGCGACGCCAACAATGAAGAGGAAGAACGGCATGACGAAGTCCGCCAGAGTGCACCCGTTCCACGGCGAATGGTCCATCCGCTCGTAAGCCCCTCCGGCGTCGTCCACCAGTATCATGAGCTGCACGTACGCACCGAACTCAACAATTCAATTGTACATACGACCAGATTTGTGTACATGGCTTGTCACAGCGAAAGGGAAGCTTTCAGAATTCATATCGAAGGTGAGACTTGGGGTGACGAATGTATATGTGAGTACCACGATGGTTAGCCCTCGGAACGCATCGAGAGCTGCCACTCTCTTGCTCTTCTTCTTGCCCTTGTCCTCCGCGGTTACAGCCACGGCCACTCTCTCCTTCCCCGCCGCCTCGACGACGCCATCGCCTTTGCCGTCGCCGTGCTCTCCGCCGCCGACATCAATGGCGTGCTGCTCTGGCCTTCCCTCCTCATCTGCGGAGGACGCTGCTATTTCTTGGCGCCCCTTCTTCTCCATGTCCCCCGTGCCAAGTTTGGCTGCTTCCATGCAATTACCAGGCTAATAACCTCGTTATTAGATCCTAGAACTCGACAAGGAAAGGGATACCACTCGTACGTCAAGGTGAGCTATCCCCTTATTAATCAGACGAATGGAAGTTCAAGTGTGCCATATTTGTACATACAGAGTTATAGACTAGGCTATCTTGCTGTCCATACAACGTAGCAATTCATTTTGATAGGTGATTTGGCTGCAGGCTAAACTACTCTGGCATCAACGTAGGGTCGCCGTCACTTTCCATGTCTCCAAATGTCGAATCCAAAATTCCACCGTATAGCACGTATGTAAATAATAAATAAAAATATGAAGGGCATAGTAGTGTTGCTCAGCCTGCATGCGAACACATTTTTTACTCCAGAGGAAGATGCGAAAAGATCAAGCTGTGACTTCCAGGTTTAACTAACACGCATGTCAATATCCAATCTTGAAAGATGGAGCAGTCGATACGTCTGCCTGTTGGGAAATCAGTCCGGCCGTGGGGAAGACGACGACGCGCGTCGCCGGCTCCGTCTGGACGCCACTGTGGATCGTTCTGTTTGGCGGTAGCGTGCCGTTCAGGACGTCGCTCCATTTGGATGCAGACCGGTGAGTGAGTCCACACACAGCTGTGTCGTGCGAGGGTATTGGAGAGACCGGTGAGTGAGTCCACACACAGCTGAGACGATAGTTGGCATCGACCGGATGCTTTGAATAATCTTAAGTAGTACAAAGTACCCCTCAAAAGTTTCAAAAGATAAAAACAGTATACCCAATAGCACAAGTATACCCAAAAGCACAAGAAGAGATTAGACACACCACACACAAACAAAAAAACAAAAGGATACATAAAAGGCTAAGCTCCATCAACCTAATCTAAGACTCGCTTGATCAAGAACATCTTATTGCTTGTCAATTTGTAGCGCCATTAAATGGCATCCTTCGATGATATATCTTCATCCCGGTGATTGTTAAGCATAGAGTCGGAATTGACAGATGACAACCGTGTTCACAGCAACATAGGAAGGCCATTCAGGATCCAAACATGTACTTCAACGCCTGTTCTCGCTAACCCAGCAAATGATAAACCGATGGAAACAAGAGATAAAACCTCTATGAAGAAGAATACGGACATCAGACTTATCCACTCACGACACCGCTGCAGACGATAGTTGGGATCGACCGGATGGTTTGAATAATGCTGTGATGACAGTGTTGTTCTTTTATGTTTGACATTGGCTGGAGCAGGTTGAACTGCGAGGAAATTGCATAGGTGTTCAGATTGCGCCGTGATCTACCCAGTGTTTCAGATGAAGAATGGGGCTAAATAAACTCCCGAGGTGAGCCTGGACGAATATGCTTCTCTGCCCGTTCATGAGATTCTGTTTTAACCCGCCTGTTCTAACACACTTAGATCCAATTTTTTTAGGGTGGAGATTTTAAAAAGCTGATTGATGGCTAGTTTTTTTAGGCATTTCCTATTATATATAGTTGTTTGTTCATACACACGGGGACACACACTAGCATCATAATGCACACCTATATACTTCGGGTGTACTATTTAGACCTATATTCACTACACCGCGATTCACTATTAGCAACTTATGATCAGTCGCTAAAAGGCTTTTTAGCAACCTTTACCGACCTATAATGTTGGTCGGTATAAGTGGCATCGGTAAAAGTTTTACCGACCGACATCTTTTTATCGACCAATAGTTAGTGGCCATGTTGAAGCTTTACCGACCCTTTATTCGATGCTATTAATATGAATTATCGACTCTCATCAGTCCGTAAGAATATAATTACCGACCCACAATCAGGGTTCGCAAAACCGCGGTAAACCGCGCGGTTTTCGCGACAACCGCCCAAACCACTCCGGTCCGGTTCAGCGATTTTCGAATTCAAAATTTTTTGAATTTTAAAATTTTGGTGGATTTTAAAATAAAAAATATGTAAAAAAAAACTAGATGAAGAATGCAACTTCATGATTGGATCAGTTTTTAAAAATATTTTGATTTTGGTGCCGAAAAAATTCGAGGAAAATTGGATGAAGAATATATAAGCAAACCTTATCCGGAGTCACATGTGCACAGCCTCTTCTGCTGTTCCCCTTTCCCCGTCCGCGTGTTACGCCCACGTATCCGCCGCCCCACCGCGCCATCCGCCGCGTCGACGCCGGAAACCGGGAGAGAGCAGCGGCTAGCCGAGCGGTAACCATGGCTAGCCATGCGCGTGCCGGCAGCTCCTCAAGCCATCCGGCTTGAGCGGTAAGCCGCGCGAAAAGGTTGGCTAGCCGCGTGCCGTCGACGGTAAGCCGACGTCAACAGCAAACCGCTCGATTTGAGCGGTAAGCCGAGCGATTAGCGCGAAAAGCCGTCGGATCTGGTGGGTTTCCGTGGCAAAGAAGGTGAGATGGTTGTTTTTTTTTTCAAATATTGGTCGATTTGTTAGCAACTTTAGAACATAGTTAGTCATTTTCAGGTATTATTGGTTCTAAGATGGCAGATCAAGCCGATTTGATTTGGGAGCACAGGGATAACGTGTATCTCGGGTTCCGTTGCAAATATTGTAAGTCCATGAAGAGAGGGGGTGATGCCACACGATTCAAACAACATTTGGCACATCGTGGAAGCAGCGTAGTTGGGTGTCATCGTGTTCCCATCGACGTGCGGGACTATTTTCACCGGGAGCTTGATAGAACCGCCGAGCGCAGGAAGGACCAGGCTAAAAAGACCCTCAGACAGCACCAGGTTGCAGGTGAGAGAAATATCAATGACGAGGATGATAAGGAGGTGCAGGCTGCCATGAGGTTATCTAGAGAAGAGGAGAAATTTCAACAGCATCAGTGTTCGTATGGTGGTCAGTTCGAGAGTGCTGGTGCTGGTGCTGGATCATCGTAAGGTGCTTCTGATTCGTCGTAGGGAGGTCGTGGTCTGGATTGTTTGGCATGATGAGGAGGTCCGCGTCACAGAGGTCAGGTAAGAAATGGATTCAAATTAGGATCGATACAGGTCTATAGAGTGCGAAGAGCAAGCTAGCAAAGTCAGCCACTGGATGCGCATGGTTCAAATTTTTTCATACAGAAGCCATCTCTGATAGAAAAGCCTATAGTCCATATTTTGTTAGTGCTATCAAAGAGACACAGAGATGGGGTATGAGACCTTCGTTTTATTTTATTACATGTTTCTTTATATCTTACTATATTTATGTCTGTGTCATGATGTTTGCAGGTGAGGGCGTGTCTAGCCCAACTGGGAGAGAAATAGATGGCACATATTTTGATACTAACGAGCAAGATATCAAGAAAGAATTCGATAAATTCAAGATGGAGTGGCCGATGTACGGTGTCACGATTATGTGTGACTCTTGGACTCGCCCTACAAGGATGAGCTTGATAAACTTCATGATCTACTGTAATGGTGTCATGTTTTTTCACAACTCATGTGATGTTACTAGGCACAGCCAATCTGCGGACTTCATATTCAAGGTACGAGACATATGTTTCTTGTATGGCACTATTTGTTTTATTTGTACCAATGTTATTTTGAACAATGAAACGTTCTTGTGCAGGAAATGAATAAGATATGCATTGATGTAGGTGCAGACAATATTGTGCAGTTTATTATAGATAATAGTTCAAATTATAAAAAAGCGTGCAAGCTATTGATAAATAAGTATTCTCATATTGTCTAGCAACCATATGTAGCACATACAATCAACCTGATGCTAAAGGCTATTGGTGAGTTCCCAGAGCACAAAGCTATGATACAGTCAGCTCGCAAAATTTATCGTTGGTTGTATAATCATAATCAGTTGCACTCTATGATGACCAATGCTATTGGTGGTGAGTTGGTAAGATGGAATACAATATGTTTTGGCACAAACTACATATTTCTTGAGAGTATGATTCGTCGGAGAGAAAAATTCATGGCATAGATGGGTTCTGAGACATTCTTAAATAGTAGATTTGCTAATACCGATGAGAGAAGACATGCTCACTCTTGTCTAACAAGCATGTCATGGTGGGATTCAATGAAACATGTGATAGATGCAGTGCAACCTTTATATACGTTTGTTCGGTTTGCTGATCAAGACAAGACCTTTATATGCGTTTCTTCGGTTTGCTGATCAAGACAAGAGCCCTACCTTAAGTGAAGTACTTCTCAGATATTATTTTTATAAAAATGAGTATAAAGCCCTTTATAGGAATGATCAGCGAGAAATAGAGAGGTACATGGACATTGTAAATCGTAGGATGGTGAACATTTGCAATGATACTTTTGTGAATGCAGATAATACGTACTTACGAATAAAATTACTGTATTTTTCGTTTATAGTGCACAGATATCTAACTATTGTTATATGTGCAGCTGGATCTTTGAACCCAAGAAGTCACTATTTTTACGGGATAGGTCGAAATATGATGAACGATATTCGAGAGGCATTTACACACATAGCACCAACCGACTTGTGAGTGCAGGCCCTGCAGGAGGCAAAAAAATTTAGAAGAAAATAAGGTTCATTCGTCACTGAGTTGGCCAACAGGATGGCAGTTGATAAGAATACTTTTCTTGCAGCTTGGTGGAACATGTTTGGAGGTGACACACCTCATCTCCAGCAGCTTGCATTACGGATAGTCTCACAGTGTGCATCATCAAGTGGTTGTGAGCACAACTGGAGTACATTTACATTGATCCATACCAAGGTGCGTAACAGATTATCTCATGAGAAATTGCATAAGTTGGTGTATGTTAATTACAACCTTCAAATCCGTATGCGTGATGCTTCATGAACATATAAGCCACTAGAAACCGATCCATTTGATCGTCTTATAGAGCTGTCGTTGTATAATTCTTCAAATCATATTCGAGAATGAATGGAACATGGGAGATCAAATTCTGACCCTGTTTTTGATGAAAAGCGCACTGAAAGTGACAGTCCTCTACCAAGCCGTCTTGTTACAGATGATGACGCTGGTAGACAGTTGCTACGCTTGTCTCGTGCTGTAACAATATCTAAATGGGCGGATCAAAATGTGGGTGATACTCACATTGGCAAGATGAAGGTTCAAAGTGCAAGACAGAAAAAAGGAGGTAAAAAAATGAGGATAAAGAGCAAAGGAAAAGGTAAGAATGTGGGCAGTGACGACTCTACAGATTCTGAAAATGCAAGATGAAGCCCGCCCTACTAGAAATCAAATGATAGCAGCTCCCGGACTATATCTGTAGACCCACCAAGCAGTATGGTTCCTGACACACAATTACTGATCATAATTCATCATTTCACAGGTAATTATTTCTGCACATTATACGATCAATTTTGACTCATTTATCTTACACTTCACTTCTTTTGTAGGTGAGACAGACTATACCCATGCTACATAGGATAAAGACCATGGTGCTCCACAGTCACCAAAGACATCGATGGGGGGAGGCAACATTACTACGGCACCTACTATTCTGCGACAGACAGTGATACATCATACAGTCAAGATAATGATTACTACAATTATCCGTACGGTGATCGTAGCACATAACCTCCCACCATATAGGTCTACCAATGGCAAAATTCAGAGTTTTATAACATGTTGTACTCACAATGAGAGACAACTACCGCTTGGACGGGACAATCTTGGAATGAATTCAAAGCGGAGTTATTAGCTACTAGAGGAATTCAACTCCTCTCAAGTGAATAGTGCGACAATGCATGTTTTGATTAGAATACGATCCCAAAGTAAAGTGTGCTTCGAAAACTTTGTATGGACTTTTGATTTGTTGTGGATGAACTACATGTATGTATGGATTTATTGTGTTTGAAACTTTGGATTTGATATGAATGAATATGTGTCTTACTATTTGTGGATGAAGTATGTTGTGAATGTTGATATTAAAAGAAATTAGAATAGTCATGCCCAATTTTCTAGCACTTTTCTATCTCTTTTCTTATTTTTCACTAATTTATTGGTTTTCAGGAAAATCTACCGGTTTACCGCAAAAACCGTTCGGTTTTCGTAGTCAGCGGTTTTCAGCAAAACCGTTCGGCTAGCCGCGAAAACCGTTCAGCTAACCGCAAAAACCGTGCGGTTTACCGTTTTCAAACTGACGAAACCGTCTCCAGATTTGAAAATTGAAATTTAAACGAAAAACCGAACAGTTTTCGCGGTTTTTGTCAAACCGTTCCCAAGCGGTTTCTGTGGTTCAAACGGTAAGTGAAACCCTACCCACAATGGATTGCCAATCAATTAAATGACACCAGCACTAATATTCAACAATAATTATCATCACAACACTTCAGATTTCACCAGGTTACATAGCACACAAGTCATACAACAGAAGATACATTTCACAAGAGAAAGCTTTGGATCAAGGCATTCATTAGCATCATGCACAAGTCAATATTTATATTACACCAAGGTCATCCACATTCTAATACCAAATTTTAATTACGAAAGACATTACACCAACCATTAGTGGTTAATATCGGTCGGTAAAAGTGGACTGTCGTGTAGTGATTACATCCAACATCGAGAGATTGTGTCCTTAAAAAGATCACCAGACCATCTGCATTTGATGTGCGACTCACCCTTTGGGTCACCACGTGTTGAGATGTATCACCTGAAATTTGCGTTGTGGACCAGCTCTGGTGAGACACCTGAGTGTGATTCCAACTCGGGTGGGATGTGAGCACTTTGCTGGCACTGTTGCCAACTGAGCCTTGCTCCGTTCTCACTAATGGCTAGTTGAAAAGTTAACTGACCTCTATTTCAAAAACAAGATGATGACTACTGAAAAAGTTTCTGTGCACACTACAAGATAAAAAAAATAGCTCTTAATGATCTTTTTCGGATTTTAGTTTATTTTTCAAAAGCTAGCTTTTCAATGTTTCAAAAGTCAGATTTTTAGCACCCTATTTATTTGGGGGCAATTGCATTTCAGCCATCATTTCGTTGTTCAATTGTGATCTAGCCATCATTTTTTAGATTTTGCGTTTTAGCCATCGGTTTTTTTTTTTTTGAACGAGCGACAGTTATATCATAAGTCCGTTAAGTCGCTTTAACGGTGTTAACTTCGGTGTAAAAGAACCGACCTGCCCTTTTTGATTGTACCATAGTTTCAGCTATTCAGTTGTGTTTTTACCATGATTTTAAAAATCTTGCAGTATATGAACATAGTAATATATGAATTTGAATCAAGAAAATTTAAATTTTTGACTTTTGGATAGAATTTAATTAAAATTTCAAATTTTGGTCAAATTTTAAATTCTAAATTTCAGCAACATTTTGACTAAATTTCAGCATTTCAACAATATTTTGACTAAATTTCAGCAATATTTCAATAACATTTCAGCAACATTTTGACAAAAGCACATAGAAGTTGCAACTTGTATAGTTCTAGTTCGATACATGTCCCACAAAAACTACACACATGTCCAAGATAAGTGTGAAACATCCAACAAAAGCATTCTACATGTGCTGATTCAAACATCACATTTAAAAGTCAATCTCAAGCAAGTGAGCTAGCCTCCCTCCTCTTCGTCCTCCTTGTCTTCCTTACTGTCCTCTTGCCCTTCCTCTTCCTCTTCTTGTCAGTAACATAATCAACTAGTTGTAACAGCGAATAGTTCATGTCAATATTTTTGTGGCAAATTTCTGTCTGGCATATATGTCTTTGAATCTCCATCTGGCAAACTCCAATATGAACAAACTCTAACAACGAGTTTTACTTCTGTGTTAGCTGACCTACATGGTAAAATATTTTCAATGATTTAAATTGACCTACATACTCAACATATTTCGTCCTCTAAAACGAGTGCAACTAAATGCATAAACAATGAATACAACACCTATTTTCAAGAGGAGCTGCTGTCTCAGAATCCAAAGAAACCATTACACCTATTTTCAAGAGGAGTTGCTGTCTCAGAATCCAAAGAAACCATTGCTCCATCCATTTGAGAGTGCCTGCCACTGAACATTCACCATTAGGAAAAGAAAGAAAAAAAAACTCATTTGAAATCGCAAAACAAAGAACAGAAGAAGTAATCACCTGTAGGTAAGAAGGAAAAGTAGATCGAGAGTCCTGTAGCCCCACAGATTTCTGCTGCTCGACCCCTTCTCTGCTACTTGCGCTGAGCGCGCCCGCTACCAGAACCAGCCTGTGCGCCG
>BCLG01000553.1:137449-152597 GCA_001602295.1 Zoysia matrella
CCCGGCGGAGGGCGCGGTGAGAGGCGTGCGGGACGCGCGCCAGGCAGTCCACGGCGACGTCGTCCGGAAGGCCCGGGATGAGCTCGACGTGCTGGTAGTCGCGGCCCCTGGGGCTCCTCATCTTTATCTCCAATCTGACTCTGAAACGGATTGGGGAGAGAACGGGATGTGTGCGGTCTCGCACTCGCGAGGAGAGGGCTTAAATAGAAGGCTAACCTCGCTACGTGGCGCCCAACGATTGGACCGTTCGGCACAGCTAAGCCGATTAAAATAAAAAACTGCAAATTGCAAACGGTGATTTGAAGCCTATGCCGGTTTATCATGCTTGCATCATGGAAAAGCTTGCAGCTTTTTATCGAACAGAGAAAAGATAAGACCCCGTTTGGCATAGCTCATCGGCACCTTTTGTTGTGGCTTACTCTCCCTCGTTTACAAAAGAAAAGAAAATACCATCTTCAAAGCATATATTTATTAAAAAGTAACATATTTATATATTAAAAAGTAACATATTTATACTTTTATGAATCTACTTTATAAAACAAATTTAATTATATAATTTTTATATTTATAAGCTTAATATGTTAAAATTTATTTGTAGTTTATATTTTTAATGTTTGATTAAAATATTATCTTAAACGACTTTATTTGTGAATGGAATAGAGAATGTATAAGCTCAGCCAAACATAACGGATGAAAACGGTTTGGTTTGGGTGGAAGAAAGAAACCGGTATCAAAAAAATTGTGAAAAGAAGAGCTAGAAAATCATGATTTTTATAGCTCAATGAGGCGTTCAACCCATGAGTTAGAAGAAATTATAGTAATATGTTATACTCTCTCCTCCCAAGCGCACACCGGTGGCATGAGGGGCACAACGAGTTCTAGGGTCGCGGCGGCGGCATGTCCAATACGACAACGCAGGCGCAGCGGGAAGCGGTGGCGGTGAGTGTGGGTATGAGGGCTAGCGGCACTAACGCGCGGCGAGTGCATGGCAAGCTGTGGTCGAGCTTGGACCGGTCGTGCTGGTGCGGAAGAGGCCATCGGCGGTGGCGACATGCTGGTGCGGAGGCGACCATCGGCAGTGGGGATGTGCTGGTGTAGAGGAGATCATCGACAGAGGTGATGGTGGAGGTCATTGAGAGAACACAAACAAGAAATAAGAAAAATTAAACAGAGAGAGAAATAAAGAATGTTTTAATACCAAAATAAGAAAATAAGTTAGGGTAATATAGTCAATTCATTTCAACTCTCCATTCCGAAAAAGGCCCAATAAATATTATACCAAACGTTTCATAAAAAACTAGCTTATAAAAACTATCTTGGCATCAATTTTTCATAAGCCACATCGTTACCAAATAGACAAGTCATACTAAAATCAAGGGTAACAATTTCGTTGCAGTTGAAAGCAGTGATAGTGGGTTCAGCAAAAACTATGAAAACCCTTTAAATCGGTCAAATACCATATCAAATTCAAAAACTAAAGTTGTGTTCGGTTGTGATTTTTACATCGGATTGCCGCTGCGCTGATTCCTGTACATAGTGTCGTCTATAGTAGAAAGCAGTTTTGGAGCTGCCGCTGCAGTCTAGAGATCCGAATGCGCCCTAAATGCTAAATGTTGATAAAGTTTGGTCAAATTGTTCGGTTTTTCTTATTTATCGACCGGTTTCAGTTTCACTTATTTTGAATTTTTAATTTTGAAACCGAACAATTTCACTAGTTTTAATTGTCTTAATTTTTTAATTTTTCAGTTTAATTTTTTTAAACAAGCTAATTAAGGAACAGGAACAGACTTATTTCACCAGTAACCACGAAACCCAATCCAGTTTCTACCGATTTGTAAACCATGTCTACAATAAACTGTGGCTACTTGTACACTTGCACAAGGCTATAATAACTATAATAATATCCACATGCCTGTAGAGATAAGAGCGAGTTGTGATTTCGTAGACGAGCACAAAATCAACCAGAGCTGTGAACGAAAAGAGAAAAATGGGTAACTTGATGGGCCGACCGATGGTGCAACCGTGCAAGATGCCAAGTTGACCTGTCACTGCCGTTGGCCCCAGACCATGGGTGCTCACCCCCTTTGTTAAGGACCTCAAAAAGGAAGACTTTTTCCTGTCCAGCGCGGCGGCGGTGGCGGCGAACCACGCCGGATGGATCCGGGTAGGATCTGACGAGGGCGACAGAGCAAGATGCTAGTATTAGTCGTCTTTCAGGCGGAGTCATCCCCGTTCCTCATATCGGTTTTCCTTTTCGTGCGAAACTGGTCCGAGAAGTTAAGTGTTTCCTTTTGAAATGTAGACATTTTATACGAATCATATAAAAATTTTATAGGAATTAGGTCAATTTTAAAGAGAAATGTAGAAAACGGAAAAAAAAAATCCATGTTCCAAAGAGGGAGTAGTTGGACACATCAATAGTTCAGGGGAATATTTAGAAATGGAGTGCTAGTAGCGGAGGAGAGTTGCATGGTTTGCCCGCCAAGGCACGGCGAAAAACAGGATCCGCGCGCGTCGCCGTCAGCATTGTCCAAGTCGCCGGCGCGTTGCTCTCCGCGGTCCGAACAAGAAGGGAAACAGTCCGTAGTGGCGGTCACTGATGATGCATGCATCTTTGGGTTACTCGTGTGGAATTATCCGGCGGCGTCATCCGGATCAGCTGGGGCCGAGAGTCGATCTCCGCGCGCGCCAGGGATTGAGGATAAGGACAGTGAGGTCAGAGGGAATCCATTTGCCAAGGCAGCGTGCATCTTGATATGCAGATTTTTTTTAGCACCCACATCGATCTAGAGCCACCGTTTTTTTTTTACAGCTCATTTATCATAAATCCAGTTACCATCATTTAATTGCAAGAGGTGGAGTACTAATTTTTTTTTTCTTTTCTCGTGCATCTCACGCACTTAGAGCATGGTTTTCAAGATCATGTATAGGACTGAAGCTTGGTTTATAGCATCCAAATAAAATGTTCCTCTGATCATATTTAACACATTTAACACAGGTGGATTTCACATGTATTACACGCTTCTTCATGTAAAAACAAATATGCTCCGCTAAAAAGAAAATATACACTTGCTTATGTGGTTGATATTAGCCTTGTGAGCTCCTCCTCTCCAAGTTGGCATGTTGCTCCATGCGCTCCGGACAAGTGGGGAACAGCGGCGCCGTTTTTTCCACGGAGAGATGAGGCCGGCAAGTAACCAGGCCGCCCATGACGGCGACTTTTTGCTCACTGATGGTGCTCTCCATGATGCTCCTAGACTAAACTCCGCGTGGCAGCTGCCTCCGTCCGCGGAATCATCCGAATCAGCAGTGCTCGTCGCTCATCAGTACTCCTCCGAGACGCCACAGGAATCGATCGAGGATAAGGACGATCTCCGCTATCCATGGCTGGAGTTACTAGAGTGGGCGCAAAAGGGCGGATGGATGGATCGATCTGGTGTCCAGTCGCGGCGCACGTCGTTGTCGCCGTCGTCCTCCTGGGCCGTCTTCTTCCGAAATCCATGTGCTCGCGCTCTGCCATTTGCCGCCGTGATCTCTCCATCACTCGAGTCAATCACCGGTCTGTGTAAAAATTTGAATTCCCGGGGACGAGAGCAGCAAAGCAAGCAAGGTCTTCCCGGGCGTCGACGACGGCCACGCCTGTGATGACTTCGGACGCAGCACGGCACAATGTCCTGTAAAACCGGCAGCGGAGCCAACCGAGCGGCCGGCCAAACCGCCGGCAGCGTCTGCCGTCTCTTTCGCGCGCGCGCGAGCCTCACGACGACAGAGAACCGGTGCAAGAAGTTTACCAGGCACTGGCTGCTCTGCATGCGAGGTGAGGAGGAGGTCCAACGTCGCCATCGAGCTCAGCTAAATCATCGTTGCTTTGCTTCTAGAAGCTTTTCAGCACTAGTACAAACTAGGTACTACTAGTACACTGACTGACGAGACTACTCTACCAGAAAGCGGCCATGGTACTATTATGCAAAACGCTTCTAGAAGCGGACAACCGGCGGTGGTGGTCGAGGTAAAGCAACGGAAAGTGTGGGTGGATCGTGGATGGACATGTAAAGCCACCAACGCAGCATAGCCATAACTCGAACTGATAGTGCTGCTGGTATTGTCGGAAAAAGCGCTCGGTGGATGGGTTCCTGAAACGTTTCAGAAACTCGTGCGACTGCTGATGCAGAGCTCAAGGCAGATGCTCTGTTGGTTGACCAAGAGTGGTGAATACAGAACCGTTACCCCTGCCGCTGATGGAGAAAAAAAAAAAAAGCGCTCGGTGGATGGGTTCCTGAAACGTTTCAAAAACTCGTGCGGCTGCTGATGCAGAGCTCAAAGCGGATGCTCTATTTGATTGACCAAGAGTGATGAATACAGAACCGTTACCCCTGCTGCTGATGGAGAAAAGGGCCGGACCTTGTTTCGCACGGCTTCTAGAGCCTTTTCTGTTCCTGCGAAGCCGACTGCTTCCAGCGAAGGAGTACTCTTTTCTGCTATTGTCGCTGCGAAAAGTCCACACCTTTCTGTTTGCAATGCTTCTAGAACCAATAACTCAAACGACGAACCCAGCCGGATCCGGGGAGCTGAGCAGTCTTTGTTTTTAAATTGGCGTCGTCGTCGACTTTAAACATTAATTTTAATTATTCGTCTTATTTAAAAAATTAATTTAAATATATAAAATTTTAAGTTATCATTTAAATAACGGTAATGATAAATCAAATTATAACAAAATACTTTGTATTTATTAAAAATATTTTAATAAAATAAATGATTAAAATTGATATTTAAAGTCAACCACAACATCAATTAATGAACGGATAGAGTATTCAATTCAGTCGGTTTAAACAAACACCCGTTGTTCAAGACTGAGACCCACCACCACCACCATTGGCGCCGTGATTTTGTTTATACAACCAACCAATCAATCAATCCGACGCCCACTGAGCTCAGATAGGCGCGGAAGTTGTTCCGGTCTCCTTTGCCGGGGAGGAGTGACCTGTCTCTGTACCTGCCTGTATTCTCCTACTAATCGCTGTGTAATTTTGTATCGACGCAACGGATGGTATGGATTGGGATCCATGTGGCACCGAATCCTGCAGCGACGGCCCTCTCCCGAGACTAGTTTACCGCGGCTCGAGCGATCGAGCTCGTGTCACCAGCGACTTTTCTGTCGCATAGGAATCTGTTAATCGGCGTCTTGCCCCTCCCGTCTCAATAATCTTATCACCATCTCGCTTGGGTTTGTCTTCGGACCTGACATACGGCACCGAGAATGAAGGATGCTGTTCAATAGCGCACGAACCGTCAGTCGGCAGTACTAGAATCTTTCTGTCTCTTTGTAGAGACGGGGGTGTTTTCTGGCATATCCTCATGTCTGACCTACGTTCGTCAAAAAGGCCCGAGCTCTGCTCTCGACGCCGCCGTCCTTGTCTCTGCAGCGCATACAATGTCGGATCGATGCCCTCCGGCGTGTCGACGTGGACGCTGCCATCGTGTGTGGACAAACACAGTGCTTGTATTGCAGCTTTTCCTACTACCTACTGGTCAGCGGTAGCACGCACGCACCCATCGATCGAATCCTGGAAACCGGCGGCTAGCGGACCCAACCGAGTGGCCGGCGCCGGCCAAATCGCCACGCCACACCACCGGTGGACCTGGCACCCGTCTCTTTCGCGCGCTAGGCTTACAACAGGATCGGTGCAAAGTCTCGGGGCTCGGGCTGCTCTGCATGTGAGGTGACTCAGCTAATCCGCTGAGGTTCCAACGTCTCCATCGATCGAGATCGAGCTCAGCTCGGCTCTGCTTCTAGAAGCGTTTCCGCACTGGAGTACCTACACTGACTGACAAGACCAGAAAGCGGGCATGCCTTTGTGCAAAACGCTTCTAGAAGCATAGGTGGCGGAGTAAAGCAACGCTGCAAAGGAAAGCGTGGGTGGACCATGGATGACATGTAAAGAAGCAACGCAGCGCAACTCGATCCGGGACCAGGTAGATGGGTTCCTGATATTTTCAGAAACTCATACTTACGCTACTGCCGATGCAGACAGAGATCAAGGCGATATGTTGACCAAGAGCGATCAGATCAAAGGTTCAAACCTCTTTCCCTTGGGTGTGTTCGGAAGTTTGAGAGAATTCTGCAACCGTTTGCAAGGCTCACCATCCGAACGTGGCCCTTGACTGCAGAACCGTTATCCCTGCAGCTGCTGAAGAAAAGAAGGTCCGCACCTTGTTTCGGACTGCTTCTAGAACTTTTGTGCTCCGGCGAAGTGGACTGCTCCCAGCGTGATTTTGTTTAAACAACCGATCAATCAAATCCCCATGATATTGTTTAAACAACCGACCAATCGATCCGGCGTACGACGCCCACTGAACCCAAACAACAGCGGGCGATTATCTAGGAGTAAACAACAGAGAGGGGAGGGGTGAGAAAATAAACGGAACATTCGGCACCAAATGCTCTCAGATCAGCGACACTGAATCTAATCTAATCCTGCAGCCGCGGAAGTGGTCTGGTCTCCTTGGCGTGAGGAGCAGCGACATCACTTGCACGTGGCATGTCTCTGCATACCTGCTCGTGTTGTTATCGTTGCGCGCTTTTTAGAATAACGCAACGGGTGATTTGGGCTCCATGTGGCGATGAATCCGGACGATAAAACGAAGTAAACCAGTACAATAATCTCACAGCGAGCGCCCTCACCCAGGATTAGTTTACCGCGGCTCGATCGATCGAGCTCGCGTCACCAGCGACTTTTCTGGTGCGTACTACGAGATTATCAATCGGCGTCTTGCTCCTCCCTTCTCAAGACAGGCCACATGGTGGACTACCAGGCAATAACCTTGTCAGCATGTCGTTTGGGTTTGTCTTCGGATCTGACATACAGCACCGAGAATAATGAAGGATATTGTTCAATGACGCAGGAACCGTCAGCTGCATCTTTCTGACTCATTGTAATGGCGTGGTATATACTGGCATATCCTGTCTGACCTACGTTTACATAAAATAAAATAAAAAAAACTCTCAACGTCGCCCTTGTCTCGGCAGCCTATACAATGTCCAATATGCCGCCGGCGTGCCAATGTGGGTTGTGACGCGGCGAGCGCGGACGACGAGAAGACAGATGAACTCTAGGAGTTGGAGGTGGAACTTGGCGAGCAGCCGGGGAGAAGACAAATAAACGCTCTTTTATTACTTATTGCTCAGTTCTTTTTTTAATTGTTGTCGCTGTTAATTTTTTACATCAACTTTAGCTATTTGTTTTATTTAAAAAATAAATTTAAATGTATAAAATTATAAGATGTGATTAAAATATTTTTTATAATAAAAAAATGAATTATAACAAAATATATTATATTTATTAAAAAAATTTAAATAAAATAAATAATTAAATTTAAAATTAAAAATTAACAACGACAATAATTGAGTAGCGGAGGGAGTAGGTAGAAAAATGAACAACGTTGGTTGGCTTCCATCGTGTGTGGACGACTCTGCAACTGCAGGCTGCAGGGAGGATCGATCTCCAGCCAGCACGTCGCACTGGCGACTCGTCTTCCACGTTGATTACTACTAGTACCTTGATGTGATCAGTTGACAGTTCTTCGATTACTCCTCTACTCCGCTGATGAGACTCGAGACCGTGGCTGGCCGGTCGCCCGCTCGGGGCGCAGGAAAGTCCGAGTCTGTGCCTGCGGCGGGGAGGAGTTCCGTTCGGAAGCGGCAGGCGTCGGCGTTGGTTGGCCGCCGCCGGACTTGGACCGGTTCCATTCGTTCCTCTTGCTGGCATAAGCAAGGAGCGAGAGATCGAGGGATCGCGAAGCAGCCAGCTAAGTACTATAGTCAGTCGGTCAAGCCACAGGATCTTCGCTGGACCGAATCCTCGATCACGCAGACGAGTCGCAGCTTCTCGGTCCATTAGTGTACTTGGCGTCGACACGGCTGTTCCCTTACGCTAATTAACCCTGCTGTTTCTCCAAGTTGCCTGGCGCGCGGCGTGTTGCTCGGCGCGCTGCAGACAAGTGGGGAGCAGAGTCGCCGGTTTTTCCACGGAGAGATCAGGCAGGTTGGCCGTCCATGACGGCGACTTGCTCACTGAGGAGCGTGATGGACGACGCCGTCCATGACGCGGAACCATATATCCGATTCAGCAGTGCTCGTCAGTACTCTGAGCTGCCACGTGGATCGATTCAGGATAAGGACGATCTCTGTTCTCTACGTGAAGAATATGATAATGGCCTGGATACCGAGCCTCTCTCAGGGCTCTTAGATAACATTTGGTTGCCGTCAGCTTTGCATGATCACAACTGAATTAGTTTAGTTGTTTAACACTCTAGTCGCTATGTACGTCCCTGTCGTCGTCCTCCTTGGCCGGCTCCTTCCGAAATCCACGTGCATGCGTACGCGCGGCGAGGTGCAGCCTTGATCTCCCTAGCACTCGAGACGAGTCAATCCATGTGCGCGCTGCCATTCGCCGCCTTGATCTCCCTGGCACTCGAGTCACTCAAGGCCGGAACTCGGAACAGTATGCGTGCCACTGCTGACTAGTACTAATAAATATTGCGTCCTGCCGACCAGCGTGCGTGGTGGCGAACAAACCAACACGCTGGGTCCGTCCGCGCGCCCCCACACAAACGGAGATGCGAAGAACCGTCTCTCGCGGCGACACGACACGATTTGACCAGGCCCGTCGTCGCCGCGCCATACAGGAACCGTCTCTCGGCAGCCAAACTGACCCTACTGCATAGCGCACCCGGTCCCGTTCCGTACGCGGCTGCGTGGACAAGAAGGATCTGATTAATCGTCGGAGGAAAAGAAGCTCCTGGTGCGGAGAGTAGCAAGCTCTTCCCGGCGTCGACGACGACCATTCCCGTGGTGACTTGGGATGCAGCACGGGACAATGTCCGTCCGTCCGTGCCTCGGCTCGCCTCCCTCTCTCGCCGCCTTACAGGTGCTCTCTCCGCTTTTAAATATAAATATTTTTAAATTTAATCAAAGTCAAACTATCAATTTTGATTAATAATATCTATAAATTTAAATAATTTTTAATATAAAAAATTATATATTATAAAAATATGTTTTATAAAAAATTTAGTAATATGATCTTATATATATAACATTATTATTTTTGAATTTATTTAAATTTAAAAATATTTATATTTAAAAACAGAGGAGGTAGCGGTATTTCAACTGGACCTACGTACAAGTCAGGTAGGTTGCACCAGAACGCACGCACGCACGCACCCATCGAATCACGGGAACCGGCGGCGGACAGACCCAACCGAGTGGCCGGGCGCCGGACAAACTCCCTATGGACGTGGCTCCCGTCTCTTTCGCGCGCTCGCCTGCCTGACGACGACAAAGCCGATTCGAAAAGTATCTCCGGCACTGGCTGCTGATCGCTCTGCATGTGAGGTGACTCAGCTGAAGTTCTGACGTCTCCATCGAGAGCTCAGCTCTGCTTCTAGAAGCGTTTGAGCACTTGGGAGTACTAGGTACACTGACAGACGAGACTACTGCTAGTACCAGAAAGCGGCCATGGTTTTATGCAAAACGCTTCTTCTAGAAGCGGAGGTGGCGTAAAGCAACGGAAAGTGCGGGTCGATCATGGATGACATGTAAAGCAACGCAGCGCAACTCGATCAGATCAGGGTGGATGGCTTCCTGATATTTTCAGAAACTCAGGCAACTGCCGATGCGGAGCTCAAGGCGGATGTATGTTCTGTTGGTTGACCGAGAGCGGTGAGGAGTACTAGTACCACAAGCGTGTGAAGCTTGTTTTCCTTGACCGCAGAACTTGCTGCTGAAGAGAAGGTACACGCCTCCTTGTTTTGCACTGCTTCTACAACCATTTTTGTGTTCCTGAGAGGCGGACTGCTTCCAGCGTTCTTTTCGGCTATAGCTGCTGCGAAAAGTCGATCCGCACCCTGTTTGGCAATGCTTCTAGAACCAATGCCTCTGCCGCCATGTGGAGGGGAACTAATAACTGAAGCGCCACACACACCTAGCCGGACCCGGCGTTTAAACAAAACACCCGCCGCCTGAGACTGAGACCCACCACCGTCACCACCATTATCGCCGCCGCTGTGATTTTGTTTGAACAAGCGATCAATCGATCGATCGATCCGGTGTACGACGTCCACGGAACCCAAACAACAGCGGGCGACCAATTAGAAGTAAACAATTAACACAGGGCTGTTAGTTATAACTTATACTAAACGGAGAACATTCAGCAGGAACTCCTCTCAGATCAGCGACACTGAATCTAATCCAGCAGGCGCGCAAGTGGTCTGGCCTCCTTTGCGATCGGGATGCATGCGACCTGTCTCTCTGTACCTGCCTGCCTGCCTGTATTCTAATCGCTGTGTGCTTTTGTAACAACGAATTGGCGGTGAATCCTGTCGATGCAACGAAGTAAACTAGTACAATAATCTCAGTGACGCCCTCAGCCGATAGATCCCCATTAGTTTACGGCGGCTGGACCGATCGAGCTGGCGTCACCAGCGACTTTTCTGGTGCATACGAGATTATCAATCGGCGTCTTGCTCCTCCCATCACCACAAGACAGTAATCTTGTCAGCATCTCGCCTGGGTTTCTTCTCTCCGGACCTGACATACGGAACCGACAATTAATGGCGGAAGGTGGACGTCCGGAGGATGATATTGTTGAATAACGACGCAAGAACCGTCGTCTCCAGAATCTTTCTGCCTCTTTTCAAAGGCGTGGTATATCGTATGTACCGGCATATCCTGTCTGACCTACGTGGAGTACATAAAAAAAAATCCAAGCTCTCAACGTCGTCCTCGTCGCTACAGCGTATACAATGTCCGATAACTGCAAGCCGCAAATCAAATATGTGGGCTTTGTGAAAACCTGCGAACCGCATCGCTTTACATAGAAAAAATATGTGATCATTGCGAGAATACAATAACTTGTTTACTCAACACAATTTATCACTCTATTATTACATATACAATTAACAAAAATATTAGGAACTTTAAAATCATGATTTTTTTACTTGTTTTAATGAGTTTAAAGTTAGACTCTAGAATTAAAAACTCGCGTTCACACTATAAAATTTCAACAAATTTGACTAAAATTTGTTGAGAATATTCTAAATAATAGTAAGCAACTTCATACAAATAAGTATAAGTAGAACAAACATAATAAAGTTGCGAGCTTTTGCGAGTTGTTACGGATGTACCCACTTGTCCGATGGGCTTTGCGGGCGAATCATTGTTAAGCCGTGAAGAAAATATCGTTAATTCACAAGAGCCACCAATATAGTTTTTACGAGACGGATATGCGGGTTAAAAAATAACTAGAAAGGCCTGATTATATATATATACATACATATATATACATATACATATACATATATATGTATGTAGTGATTCTAAACAGTACACACAGAGGTAATAATACAACCAGTGAAACATGACCTAGTTAAATTTTTGTTAATGAATATTCAAATAAAACATGCTTACCACTTAAAAAATCAGCTGTTCATATTGGACATAGCAAACAGAAGTACCAGGTCAAGAACCACTATTGTAATTTATATTGTGTCTTCGGTTTCTTTATGCTAGCCTACTGATTTGGAGTATGTCAGTCCACAAAAAAGCTGAGTGTTTTTCAGACAATCCTATAGATTTGAAACACTGTAACTTTTGCATAGTAGATTAGTTACAGGTCTGAGAATTTTATGACGTAGAATCTCTTCTTTTCTGTTTATCCTGATCTTTTTTTACTGAACTTAACTAATCTTAAAGAACACTACCAATGAAGATTTTGCTGACATGGTCCACTTCTAACCTTTAATTCACTCTACAGGCTGTTACCTCTTAAAATTCAAAAGATCAGTTCAGTCAAAGCAGTTTGCAATGTTTCTTTCTTAGTTTTTTTTGCTGCACATTTCAGGAATTACTAGGTGCCATTTTAATTGTTACAATAAAACTTTCAGGGATAAATGGCCGAACCTGTCCCTTGGAATGCTAGAAGAAACATCGGAGAAGAAAGAATAATGGATACAAAGATATTGATGCTTAAGATCTAGAAAAACAGCAGCATCTCCATCATGCTGGCTGCTCCTCACTGATAAAGCGATGGAGAAGAGTGGTGCGTTCTTCTTGTCATGTGAGAAGTCAAGAGCTGCACCTGTTTGTAGCTAGTACTGCCATTGTTTGGCAAAAGAGTATAAGATGAAAAGGTCAAATCAGGAAAGGCCGCGACTTTAAATGTCAAAGATTAAACAATTTGTGCTTAATCTTTTGGATTGGAAGTGCCTTTCCATACCTTGCAATCTCTCTCCTTTTTTGAGTTATCTCTGGACAACATGTGAGGAGCAGAGCAGTAAAGTAAAATCCACTCCCGCAGCAGCATGAACCTCGGCTCATCCTGGTAGGCAATGTGGGAGGTCTACGCCGCCGAGATCTGATCTTGAGCTGTTCTGGTTGGTGATGCGCTAAATGGATGAACTGTTTGATGAGGGAGATATGGGCAAGCCAGAGCACCGCGACGGCTTGCCATCGAACGTGTCGAGGCGTTAGCTATCTTGAACGGGGCCAATACGATAAAATCAATCGCAGATGAGATAATTAAGAACAATTGCATTACAGTTCAGATCGGGGACGACGGAAGAGAGCTCACCAGTTGCTTCATTGTCTGCACAACATCGGAGGCCGTCAGATTACAGAGCGGAGAACATGCACTAATGTCTTAGGAGGGATCACGAATCTTCAGATCACAGAGTAAATAACTGATGTATGGTTCCCGACCAGCTCTTGCAGACGACGAGAGAAGACAACCTCATGTAGTCAACGCTGTCTGTGGACCACGCTGCGCAGAGCTGTAATCAGGTGCGCCGTCTTTACCCACCACACTCTGATCACCAGATCAGCCATCGCAAGTGCGTGGAGTAGAATGGAAGCTGCAACCATTTCTTACCAATGTACGGTTGGGCAAGGAAAGAAAAACATAGCACTATACCTCAATAAACTTTGTTGGGCATGCAATCTGATATGAATATAAACTAAAATATTCAAGTCTCATTTGTACAATAGAAATATATCTATGCTATGGAAACTATCCAAACAATAGAAAATTCGCTCATTCAAAAAAATATACAGAAGGTCATTTGAGATTTATGTTTGAAATAAGTTATTTGACAGCTAAAATCAAGATAATCAGCTAGAAGCTATACTATAAGAAGGATGGTGTTTAAGCACTCCTCTTGAAGTTCTGTGCATCAAACTGGGCAAAACAATAAAAGGGAGATGGAGCTCAGCAATGAGCAAATCGAGGGAGGGGTGCACCCTCGGAAGCTATGGCAGACAGCAAAGGAGGAGGAGGTGAGGGGGCATACCTGGTCGGGGATGGGGACAGGGATGACGGCTCGAGATCGAAGGGGGTTCATGAATGGTGGTTCTGGGACCGGCCCCCAGCCATAAAGCAGCAGCGGCGCCCTGAAAATGGTAGGTGGTAGCTTCGGGTCGACTCGGGCTCGCCGTCGGGGTCTGGGACTGGGCTTGGACGATGAGACGCGGCGGCTCGTTGGGGTGGGCTCCGGCTCGGAGCTGAGGTCAGGGTCGTCGACGGCAGCGGCGACGCCTTGACGGGCCCGCCAGGGTGCACCAGCAAGCAGTAGGGGCGCGAGCACAGCAGGGAGGGCGAGATCGGGGTGGCAGCAGGAAGCGCCACACGCAGGTGCGGCCAGCGGCGCGGGTGAAGGTGGCGGAGGAGGCCTGTGGTCGAGTTGATGCGAGCGGGGTGGTGGCACCACCTGCAGAGACGAAGAGTCCGGAACCTGACGTCAGCATCTCACGTGATTTTGCAGTGGAACGATACGGTGGTGAAAAAGTGCGCCACTTTTAGTCTACTCCCGCTGTTTACTTTCATAGGTACTTCTAATTTTAGGCACATGAATTAAAAAAAATAAAAAAGTACGATACGTAGAAAAGAAAAAAAATAAAAATTTATTAAAAAAAGAAAAAATTATTGAAAAGAGAGAAAAATATATTTAAAAATAAAAATGATATATATTAAAAAACAAATTTTAAATGCTAAAATGACTTATATTTATAAACAAAAGAATATAAAAGATACTATCCGTCCACTTGCATCCGGTGTGAGAGGATCCCACCACCACGTCGCTCTCGCGACTCGTCTTCCTCGTTGATTACTGCGCGCCTTGATGTGATGTGAGCTGAGTTCTTCGACTAGGACTCTTCCGCTGACGAGACTCCAGACCGCGGCCGGTCGCTCGCTCGATCGGGGCGCCGGAGACTCTTGTGAGATCTGTGGCGGGGAGGAGCTCCATTACGAAGCGGCAGGCGTCGGCGTCCGTTGCGTCGACATCCATCCATGAATTTCTACAAAATTAAATGCAAAAAATACTGAGTCAGTCGAGACATACCGTTTCCTCGATCACGCAGCCGAATCGCAGCTTCTCGGTCCAAGAGCCTAACCGGGGCTTTCGCATGGATCGAGTTGAATGGGTTGTACTACTCTGTTCACAATTATAATTTATTATAATATTCGAATTTTACTTGTAAATATACGTTATTTTCATTTTTTAATACATATTTCTTTTTTTTAATATATTTTCTCTTTTTTCAACAAATTTTTATTTCTATCTTTTTTTTCTTTTCATTTTTTTCTATCATATTTTTAATTTTTTTTAATTTTCGTGCTCCAAACATAAAATGACTGAACGAAGAGAGCAGTACACATGAGACTTGTCGACCCCCAACTGGAGGTACAAGTGGGTTGGTTGGGTTGCCTTCGTGTGACCTATCTTCCCCCGGTATGGGCCCTGCATGGGACGACATCCATCCAGGGCCTGGTGCTCACCGGCACGCACGGCCCACAAGGAAGCGGAAGCAGCCCAGTCGCTGGCTGGCTTGCTGCCTGCCTGCCTGCTCAAACGGGCAGGCCGGTTCGTGCAGACTGCTGCAGACGAGTCGGTCCGTCTTGCCTGTTACGCTGACGGGCCGTATCAGCACGTTTTTCTCTTTGGACACGGCCTAGTTGTGTTTGCCGTACGCAACGAAGCGGCAGCCCACTTCCCACCCCCGCAACAGGCCAGCCCGCCCGTTTGTTTGTCTGGGAAGGACGCTTTCCTTTTGGACCCGGACCAGTTCCCGGCCCGTAAATCTTCATTTATTTCTTCC
>BCLG01000553.1:152646-169802 GCA_001602295.1 Zoysia matrella
CGACGACGACCGCTCCACCACGGCCGTCCGCGCGGTCTCCTCGCCGCTCCGCCAGGCCCTCGCCGACGCCGCCGCCTCCCTCGTCGTCGCCCCGTGGACGCCGCTTCCTCTCAACCAAGGTGCGTTTCTCGCATGCTCTTCCGCATCCTGTAGTATTGTAGAGGGTTGGTGATCATGAGCCAATGTAGGAACACTTTATCATAGATAGGGTGATGCAGACGAAAAGTGAAGCTTAATAAAAAGTTTCCCGCGCTCGCTATCCCCATTTGCTTTGATGAGGCTGACGCACGATGTACAAATCCACACCAGAATGCCATGACGAAATGTGCCGGTTTTGCAACTATCATCCACCGCGTCCCTACAGGGAATCATTTCTGCGAATTGTATTGTAAAATATGAGAAATCTTCGTAGATAAATGCCCCTGATCGTTACAGATGGGACCTTGGTGATGTGATGCTCTAGAACTGTACATACTGGCAATGTTGAGGTTCTTACTGTGTGACAACTATGTCTGCAGGGTTCCCGGTGCTGAATTCCTTTGCGTCTGCATCGGTTGCGCCCGCTAACTTGAACAACCAAGGTTCTGGTGGAAGCACAGATGGTTTCAAATGTTGCCCAGGGTGTCTAAGCAGGGAAACATTTGCCAAGGCAGCATCTGCAGTCGGTCCTGCTGTTGTGAATATATCTTCTATGCAAGGTGATAGCATAGTTTTTCCAGTGAAGTTCTTGCCAACCCTCTCACCATTTTACTAGCCTTGTGGATACTGAATTTTTGCATTTAATTTTGTAGAAATTCATGGATGGATGTCAGAGAAGAGCATCGGATCAGGAACTATAATAGATCCAGATGGAACGATACTGACATGTGCCCATGTTGTTTGTGATTTTCAGAGCACCAAACCTTTAGTGAGAGGAAAGGTTATTAACTTGGCACTATCTAGCATGTTCCTCTTTGAGTTGCAAATTAAAGGCTGGCAGTGTAAATACTGTCGACCACTAGGGTCAACCTAATGCATGAAATTTCATTTTCTGGATATCTTAAACACATAATTTCTTTAACGTGTGTGGCTCAGTCTCTTCATTTTTAACTATTATTGTGAAGGGCCAGCTTTATCTCCATCTAAGCAGGCATTGGCTCTCTCATCGCTAGCAGCTGACTCCACTTGACCATCATCGTGGCCAGCGGACATGACACTCTCAGAGACAAAGTTTTAAACTACGTGTAGTGCTTAGTCCTTAAGCAGCGGTCCAACAGTAATGTTGTCAATTAAGTTCAAGTGTAGGACTAAATATGATTAAATTCCTGAATTTCACAAGGTACAACAGAATGGAAACTTATTTGTTCTTGAGGTCATATGTATTTTCTTATTTCTACTAAAACATTTAATTTGGGAAGTTATATGTTTCTCTTAACAATCATCAACCAGCAGTTTGGGTGATTTCTTCAGAAAGTTGTTTTCTAAATGCATTTATTTACTCCATCGTCTCTCTTGCTGAAAACTGTATACTATAACAGGTTAGTGTGACTTTACAAGATGGCCGTGAATTTGAAGGTGTTGTTCTAAATGCTGACCGCTACTCGGACATTGCTGTTGTGAAGATCAAACCTGATACCCCTTTACCAGCTGCAAGGCTTGGATCTTCTTCTGTACTTCGACCAGGGGATTGGGTTGTTGCTTTGGGTTGTCCACTTTCTCTTCAAAACACGGTTACGGCTGGTATTGTGAGGTTAAGATCCTTAAATGCTGACTCAGCTCTTTGTAATTTAATCTTGTCACTTATCATTTGGACTGCTAATTTCTTGCACTTTAATTGCAAACATACTGGACTGCTAATTTCTTGCAATTTAATTGCAAACATACTCGAATCGCATCCACTTTGACTTTCTTTTTTGTAGTTGTGTTGACCGGAAAAGCAGTGACCTTGGTCTTGGAGGGATGAGAAGGGAGTATCTGCAAACAGATTGCGCTATCAATCAGGCAAATTACATTTTCTTTATGCTCCTGAGACATGAACTAGCTCAGTTTATTATGCCTTAGTTGTCAGTTTGTCACCTCATCATTTTTTAAGAATGTGCGAAACATTGATATTATTGGAATACAATATCCTGGTTCTAAGCAAGTTGGGGTAGGCTGAATCCAAAATCTATATAAAAAAATTCTGCTTTTTATTTGGGCAAAGCTTGCATTTTACAGGCACATATGCTTTGTTTTCATTTATTGAATGTCTTGCCTCTCCTGTTTTGGTTTTCTCAATTGTAGAACTAACAGCTGAGTCATTTGTTCTATGCAGGGCAATTCGGGAGGTCCTCTTGTGAATCTTGATGGCGAAATCGTTGGAGTCAATGTAATGAAAGTATTGGCTGCTGATGGGTTGAGTTTTGCCGTACCAATTGACTCTATTGTGAAAATTATTGAAAATTTCAAGAAAAATGGGTATAGCTCACTTTTTTGTAGCGTAAGGCTGGTTGTAGTTTATTGCTGTCATGGTCTGTCAAAAGTTTTCCTTTGTATGGCTTTGTGTTTTATGTGTTTTTTGAATGATTGTTCAAAATATTTAATTGATAGTTAAATTGATATTGTACGGCACTTAACATTCATATTCCTTTTTATTATTTATTTTAGCTACTGTTAAAAATAAATTGTTATTATTACCCTCTACGCATTGTAAAAAATTAACTCCTATGGCTTGGGTGGTGATGTGCTCTCAGACTACTCACACCTTGTAGTATCAAACATCTCAACAAAAGTTGTTCGATGCTATAATGCTTCAGAATACTCTAGCGATTGCATGCCTAGCATGCTGAGCTCCTATGTTCTTTTTAGATTATTCACGTCATGGAGTTCTCTTAGAATGGCAGTGGCTGCTCGGTTTCAAAGCATTGTGGTTTGTTGTGATATGTCGTTGAATTCTCTGTATTTTAACTCCTTGGGCAAATAACAAAGCAATATGTTTTAGTTATGTTTAGCTATAGGCAGGCCGCACCCAATATTAGATCCTATACTGTCGTATACATCATATCTGTTTTGTATCTCTGATAAAGTTTAGTTCTCCTTAGTTCTGCACGTCTATCACTAAAATTGTAATAACTGAATTACACCCTATATATTATGATAAGGTTGTATTGGTTTTTCCATGTTGAATTAGACAACCAAATTTCTATATTGTTAGTTTTCCATGTTGTTTCTGTCTGAAGTAAGATTAATGGGGGAGTAAAGCGTGTATGTAGTGAGCTTTGTGATACATTTATATCAACGACTTAAGTTTACCATATCTAATCTTTTCTTTTTTGCATGATTGACCGACACATGCTTATGTTTATCCAATATGCAATGCAGGAGAGTTGTACGGCCATGGCTTGGTTTAAAGATGCTTGACCTCAATCCGATGGTCGTTGCACAGCTCAAAGCAAAATCAAACTCTTTTCCAGATGTGAAAAAAGGGGTACTTGTTCCTATGGTAAGATAATCTCAAAACATGTAATGAGCTAATTAGACAGTACTGGGGAAAGAGGTTGTTATTGTGTTATGAGCTGTTGTGCCCAGTCTTCTGATGCCACATGGACTGTCAATCAGGTGACACCAGGATCTCCAGCTGAACGTGCAGGATTTTGTCCTGGGGATGTAGTCGTTGAGTTTGATGGTAGACCAGTTGAAAGTATCAAAGAGGTAATAAATATAATTTTTGGTGATGTGTCCTATAATATCTTTCATTCTGTCTATATAAAAGTATATGGTTAGCTTGATCTCCAGCCTTCTAACATATGTTTTACCCACATATTCTCCCTGTAAGATCCTCGCCTTTTACCCAACCAAGTTGGGGTGGGTAGGCTAGAGATGAAACCCACAAAAACCAGCAATAAAGCTGAAAGAAAGTAAAGTAAAATGTAAACATAGTAATAAGCAATATAACTGCAGTAAAAAAAAAAGTTGGACTAAGTAACGGTTGACATGTGGATAGCTCTTTGTTGATATCGAAATCTTCAAGCCTTTCTTCAGACTCTTTCCACGTTGGCCTATCCTTGCCTCTCTTTACATTATTGGGGTACCTTACTATCCCGCTACCACACTTGTGCGTCTGGGGTCCTACATTTGATATCTCTACACCATCTCCATCAAAACTGGACAAGCATCAGCTTAGGAAGAAGTTATGTTATTTTTCTTTAATTGTACAAAAATGCTTATATAGTGTTTTGTGCAGATCATTGATATCATGGGGGACAAGGTCGGAGTTCCATTTAATGTTCTTGTTAAAAGGGCATACAATGTGACACAAACTTTAACTGTGGTACCAGAGGAGGCAGATGCCAACCGATAACCAAACAGTGGAATTCTAATTTTTCTGGGAGGATAATTCTCCATTGGAATTCTATGTCTGTGTAGCACCTGTAGTCATACTCTGTTGAGTTCTCTATGTAACATTGGAATTCTATGGTTGGTAAGACATGCTATCCAGCTGGAAAAAGGAAATATGGGCAATATATATCAGTGCAACTTTCAGTCATGGTACGTATCAGCTTTTCTGTAGCATGTCTTTTTTATCTTATATTTTCATTTTGTTTCTTTGAATAGTGTTGATTCAACATGGTTCCTTGATTTCCCATGTTTCCTTTGGTGGCAGCGTGGTTTAGGCATTTAGCTATAGAAATGTCTTTCATGGTAATCGTTTAACAGTAGTCTTTCATGGTAATCGTTTAACAGTAGATATTGTTGTGGTTGTGTCTGATTGAAGTCGTTATCCTAATGTGCAAGAATATCATGGTAGGGATTCTATTTTCCCCATTCTATGTAGTAGTATGTTGATATCCATATGTCAGTTAATATCCTTCTGTACAGCCTTGCATGTACGAACTAGTAGTACAAGAAAAGGTGAACAACAACCTAGATTAGCACACAATGATTTTCACTCAAACTTAGTATTTGCCAAGTACTGTCGGTCAGTGTCAGTATTACATGGAACATGTTAGCTCATCATTTTCGCTAGACTTCAATGTGCTAATGATCAGCAGGTCTGTTCGGAAGCACTTTTCTAGGCCTATTCATGCTAGTACCAGCAATTTGTTGTGGGCACACATCTGCCTTGTGTAACACCCCAAGACGTAGGTCCGTTTCTATTGGTTGTTAGATGACAACATCGTATAGCTTTTTGTTGAGACGTCCCTCCCACGCTTCATCATTGGGAGAAACAGCACACATTATTTTCTGGCCGATGTACGCTCTGTCTACCTGTACGCTGGTGGTACATTATTTTCTGCTGTTTTTGCTAATCATGCAGTGCGATTGGTAGAGTGCTGCGTAGTTTATGTGCAGTGGCCCTGTGATGCATGCCGAGCACGTAACTGAGATTTAGGGTGCTGAATCAGGAAGTTTTATGTTGGTTTTTTGGATGATCGGTCATTCAAAATAGTGCCCTGATTTCTGATAGTACCGTCAGGTTTATGTATTGTAGGTTGTCTGTCTCTTGGATTGCTATCTCCGTTCCAAAAAGGAAATTTTATGTTGGTTTTTGAATGCTCGGTCATTCGAAATGGTGCCCTGTTTTCTGATACAAGCAGGTTTATGTTGTCTCTTGGCTTTCAAAAAGTTTATAGATTCACGAGCTTTTCTTCTCGGAGTTGGGCGTCGGAACGTTGGCCAAGTGTGCGGTTTGTCCGTGGAGCATCTTTTCGCCTTTTGGCAAACCGGGGCGGGGGAACAGCGGCGGGCACGGGCACAAGGGATGCGACGCGGACGGGCGCTGAAACCGCGGTGCGGCAGCGCACGCACGGAGACAGAATCTAGCAGCGCACGTCACGCCACCTGCACCCCCTCTCTCTCTCTCTCTCTCTCTCTCTCCACACTGCTGTCCTCGTCGTCGCTCATCTTTTTGTTCCTTTTACTCTTCTTTTGCTGCACATTATTTTTCTGGAGTAGTACTCCTACTTCGTTTGTGGGAGAATCTGGACCGAACTAATTTTGCAATTGAACCCTGCTGCCGGTCGAAAGGACGATAGAGAGTTTTTTTTTTGCAAAAGGAAAAGAAATCAAATTTATTTATACGAAAGGATGGCAGGGACGTTTTGAGAAAATGAAATTAAAGGACGGTAGTGAGTGGCCGCGAAAATCTTTTCACATGTACACCTCTCATGCCTGCAGTATTGGATTCTCTTATTATTTTCATTTTAAGAAGATTCCTTTCCTGAGCTTATTCAGCCACATTTGTGAGGGGCACTTTAAATTATGCTTCCCGGTAACCCGGCATCAAGTGGCGCTGGCCCACGTACGCAAACAGGGAATCAAGAGTCTGTGTTGCAGGGTAGACGTCGGTTATAAAATAATAAAAAAAAGAAACAGCACGTAGTAGGTCCAGCTTGTGAAATGTCACTCTGTGTCTTTACGCAGCTGTTTTGAAGACTCCAATTCATGATCTCATGGTTGTAAAACATCAATTTACCGCTATGTCAGACACCTTTTCTGATGCTCTCCCCACTCACTTTTACAACTAGTGTCCTGTTTGGATGCTGTTTGGATGTTATAGTTTTTCAATATTAAAGTATTAAGAAACCATAGTTTTAAAAATCAATGTCAAGCAAAATCATGGTTTTAAAAAAAAAGTCATGAGTGAAGTTTTTAAAACTACAAAATGACTACACTTTTTTCAATACTATGGTTTTCAAAACTACAAAATTTGTTGCATCCAAACACCTTACCTTCTAAAACTAAATTTTTTGACAAAGCCATAGTATTTTTCAAAAACTTCAAAAATACTTTGCTTCCATTAGTATTCAAAATTTTGTTACCAAATGCTTACGGTTCTCAACTTCTAATTAACTTTTTTATTACTAAAATATTTCTAATATCTCCACTTTATTTACTACTTCATTCTAAAATATAAGTATTTTTTTTGGTTAAAGTCAAACTTCTTTAAATTTCACCATTAATCATTGGGAATTCATAGTGTTTTATCTAATGTAAATCATGCTACGAGACAAAGTTTCATAATCTAGCTCTTTATATTATAAATTATTTAATCTTTCATGTATTATTAATCAAATTTAACTTTAACCAAACTCTGAAATATTTATATTTTATGATGTACATATATAGTAGTACTACTTAGGAGTCTATCTTTTTCACATTGATTTTTTTTAGCAAATTGCACATTGATTCTAAAAAATAACTACGCACATCCAGGGCGCAGACCAAAAGCTGGAATTCTCTGCGGCGCCCGTGTGATGCCCCCCACCCCCCCCCCCCCCCCCTCTCTGTGTCTCTCTCTTGTTGCCCACTTGCGCGAAGCATGGCATTGGGCGTCATCTATGAGACAAATGCCATTACTCCTATGTTGGTATTGTGTGGTGTGGAATATTTTATACAAAAGGAAAAAGAAACAGACTACTTGTATAATATTCCATCCCTTTCAAATTATAAATTATTTTTATTTTTCAAGACACTTTTTCTCATTCTAATATATCTTCACTCTGTAATTGTTCTTCTCGTTTTCAGAATATTTTACTTTTTTAATTTTGAAGCGAGGGAGTAGTGATCATATGGCCCATAAATTGTTGAAAAAGCAGTAAAGATGGTCATAGGGATATTAAGGGATCTTTTATGCGCAAGTCCACAAGCTCCCTTGGTAAAGTACGATCTTAAAGCTTCTTTTTCCTTGCAAGAAAAATTCTTTAATCCTATATTTTTATTGTAAAATTGAATCGATTTCTGTAAAAAAAAAACTGTGTTCTAAAAGGGAGACTTTATTTTTTATTTGCTACTATCAATATTGCTGCCCTTTTGATAATTATCCTACGGGTTCATTTATTTTTGCAAGTTCCTTGCGAAATTATCAAACAGGTTGACGAATTTACCGTCTTATTTTTACAACTTCCTTAGTGTAATACTACTACCCACCATCTTTTTTTTTTGTTTTTGTCTGCTGGACTAGTTCATTTACAAGAAAACTATTGTACGGGTTGGTGAATTTACTACTACAATTTTGTTTGCTGGACTAGTTTATTTTAAATTTTGTTTACTACAATTTTAATCAATAATTTTGATAAATTTAGTTAATTTTAATAATATAAATTATATCTATTATGAAAATATTCTTGTGATGAATTTAATACTACAAATACTAGGTTTCAAATTTAACCAAACCTATGAAAATATTGGTCAACGTTGTAGTTAATAAAATTTAGAAATAAATTTTTATTAGGACAGAGGAAGTACCGGTAAGACATGAAATTTGGACAACATTTGCTTAAAGAAAAGGTCGTAAGGAGAAATAAAAATTGCTGTCGAATTTGCACCTTCTCAACCACACGCCACGCCATTTCAGCTTGGGCGTAGACGATGACAGCTCTGAAAGATGCGCAGCGTAATTATTGGCGCGGGCCCGGACGGCCCCACAAAGAAAGGGCGGGCCCCATGTGAGGACAGTGACGTGTGTTTGGTGCTCCCCCGTGATAGGACGCCACTTTTTATTTTTTATTTTCCACCTCGAGGCAGCGAGAGCGAAATAAATCACAGAACGAAACGCACCCCTCCCTCTCTCCCGTTTCTGCTGCGTTTATTTTAATTCATTTTTTTTCACTATACTACATATTCCAGACCCGTCGCCACCTCCAAGTCGCTCAGTGTTCCCGTAATTGCCTAATAAAAACAAGCTACTAGTACACATCATGTCACTTTATGGGATTCGTATATTTAACCATGCTGTTGAAGCGATTGGCAGCGGATTTGTCGATTAGATGACCGGCTTTGCTGCGAAAGTGGTGTGAGGAGACGATTGATGTGAGTATGTAGTTAGGCCTCAAGTCGTTTTATTCGTTACTTTCACACTTGTTCTAAAAAATAACCTAAACAATAACCATGTCATGAAGAATAAAAGTAGAGTGCTTCTACTAAGACGCAAGGTTAGATTGTTTTTCCAGTTAAAATATATTAACTCTGATTTTAAAATATTGATCATTCATCTTATTCAAAAATGTTTAAATTTGTAAAATTATTAACTATGTTTCAAATAACTTTTAAAATGCAAATTGTAACAAAATATATGTTATTTATATTATTTTAGTAAGATGAATGATTAAAAATAAATTAATAGTCAATAGTATCGATATTTTGAATCAGATGTAGTATGCTTATCTCCGTCTCCGATTATTTGTCATCTTAGAGTTCACAAGTTTTTCTCTTTTACTCGCTTTACAATACACTTTTCTCTATTCTCAATGCATCTCTATCTCTATCTCTCATCTTTGTTTTCAGCATATTCTACTTTTTACCATTCTTAATCCACGTGTCAACACATAAGTAAAAAAGGACGGAGGGAGTATTAGGCTTAACCAGCTACTTGTTTTTCAACTTAATTTCCTCTAGAAAACCTACTTCCATAGGTAAGGCTTTCTTTGAATTGCGGGACTTCTTCTTGAATTATATATTTTTCTAGTATAAAATTGAATCAACTACAATAAAAATTGTGTGATTTTTATGAAAAATCATAAAAACATAAGTTTTAATAAGATCATTAATTAATGAGCCCCAATACAAACTTCATAAAAAGATGAAGGTATACATGCCTCTCAAGTACTAGGAACACAAAATCCAAGTAGATCATGTATATCTTAAAAAATTACTCTAAAAACCATAATAATTTGTAAGTTTTGTACCACCTCTAATTTAACCAACTCTGATCAAACTAGAAAGTACTCCTCCACTTTCCAGTGGGTTTTAAGAAGTGAGTTATAATAAAACTGGGTCTGCAGTGAGACACAGAAAAATGCAGCGCGGGCGAACCCAACGCCCTAAAAAAAGCTGAAAGGAAACAAAGGCGAGAGAGAGAGAGAGAGAGAGTGTGTGTGGTGGAGGTGTGTGCGAGAGAGGAGAGAGGGAGAGGGACGGGCATATTTCTTCTTCCTCCTCCCCCTCCGCGGCGAGGAGAGAGGAAGCTCCGGAGTCGCAGGGCGCGAGCTGAGACGCGCAGTGCCTCCTCCCCCCCCCCCCCCCCCCCACCCTTTGTATCATCGTCTCGTGGATTCATCCTGACGCGCTGTTATCCTCCCCTGCTACGATGCTTCTCCTCTAATTCATTGGGAAAAAAGAACAAAAAAATCCCGCCTTTGTCAATTTTCCGGTACGAATCTGCGCGTTTCTCTTCGATTGGGTGTTGCCCTTCTCTGTTGCCGTCGCGAATCCGATTCTCACCTTTAATTGGCTGCGTTCGATCTGTTCTTGCAGGTGGTGGTAGTGGCGCTGTTGCTCGTTTCTTGATTCGTCCGTTCGGGTTCCGCCGCCCAGTGCCGAGTCTACCCTTTTTCTCCCTGCGGTGGGTTCGAATCTGCCCTGTTGTTCTCGTTCCTTGACTCCGGCTGTTTTTATTCTCGATCCGTTTGTCTGATTTTTCACTTTTTTTTTGCAGATTGGATCGGAGGGAAGGATGGAAGTGGAGACGAAGAAGAGCTCCGAGGTGAGTACTGATTTGATCTTGTAGGCAGAGATTCGCACAAGTCGTTTCCCTTTATTCGTTTTTCCTATTAGTAACTTATTAGCAATCCTGATGGGTGGCTCCTTCATTGCGTGAAGGTTGGATCCAAGGGCAAGGAGGTTGACAGCAAGAACGTGAAGCGGGAGGAGCCACTGGCCTCCTCCGAGATGGACGTGGATGCGCCGAGCGTTGCCGAGACTGGCGGCGGCACTGTCGATGCCACTAATGGCAGCTCCAAGGAGCGCCCGGTGCCACCCAGGGATTCCGAGAGCTTCAAAGGTTCTGTAGCCAAGAAGCCGAGATCGGTGAGCTCTGACTTTGACGACGAGCTGGATTTGGAGCTTGGGAATGGGAGCAAGGGGAGTGACAAGCACCAGGAGAAAAAGATGTCGAGGCAAGACCGGGTTGAGCTGAGCCGATCGTTTCAGCGTGTGGTGAGCTCACATGACTGGAAGAGCGCTGAGGCTCTGGTACAGATGGCTGATGTGCACGGCCTCAACGATGTGCTCTGTGTTGCGGTGGATGCAATTTGGTTCTTGAGCGACCGGGAGGAGCTGCATGCGGTTGTGATGTTGATCAGAAGGATTGTTTCCGAGGGTGCCAACGATTTCACGCGTGCTGCACTCCGGACATCGTTTCTGGCATCGTGTGTGTCGGCATGCAGAGGACGGACGACTAGTCTCGCTGATGCTGTGAGCCTCATGGGTCAAAAGTAAGTATGTGTAAACGATCCTTGTTCACTAGAACTGACTGCTGGCTTTGCAACTGCCAGAGTTGTATCAAATTCGATAATTCCATTTAATTTCCCTGACTCCTCAATGGGGTTTAACATGGTCTAATGTGATCACTAAGAATGATCTTTTCTGTATTTTTTTCAGGTTGCATGAGCGCCTTCAAGAATCACACGGTGATGAGGTATTGAAAGCAGAAGCAAGTGCTAAGGTGCACAAGTTTACAGAATGGGCTCTTAAGTGCATTGGACTGCATTCGCGTGTGCGGGAGAATAAGGGCAGAGGAAACCAAGATACCATCATTGAAGTGCAGCTTCAACTGTCTGCTTTCAAGACCTTTCTGGATCTTGCTGATAATGATCTTACTGGGAAGGATTTTACAGAGGCTTTTGATGCAGCATGCTTTCCTCTTACACTATTCTCAGCCACCTTTGAGCAAGGATGGGCATCTGGGATCTCAGCTGCTGCAGTGCAAGGCCTTTTAGAATTGTTGGTGGAGGGTGGTGCAGATAATGTGAACCAATGTTTTCTTGAAGCTGCACGCTATGGGAGCACAGAGCTCGTGCGTATCTTACTTCAGGTAATGATAAAGGAAGGATGCTTAAACAAATTAATTTAATACTCGCTATCGAGTGTATTAGTGATGCAACACTGACATGGTTCTTGATTGCTTGAACCACCCAAGGGTTCCTGTCTCCCTAACAATCATGATATCACAATTACATGAACTGAAGTGTTTCTTTTTTTTTTTTTTGGAACAACCCTTGTTTCCTGATTCTAGTAACTCAACCCATTCAAGATATCATAGTTTTGATTGTTAGTTGTGGGCCAGCAATAAAGCTGTTTCCTTGTGAACCATGAGGTCACGGCTGTTTTCAGAACTTGAGCAGCCTCTTGTGGAAATGCAGGGAAAGGCTGCGTACGAAAGACCAAAGTGGTCGGACCCTTCGGCTGCCTTTTCATTGAAAAGTGAAAGCAAGCAAGTTATTTTTACGTTTGAGCTATTACTGACCATGATAAACGTGTAGCACTTCACTGGTATCCACACATCCACATAGTTTACATGATTCACTACCTGAATTGGACGTCACAATTTAGAGGCTTTGTGTTCATTGTAAGGTTCAACATTTCATCATTTAATGGAGATATTGGGAATACTTTCTCACGTTTCCAATATATCTTCGCACAGTGGAAGCTGGAAGCATCTTAACTCATTTATGTTTTTACTTCCTTTTCAGATTGCTCAAAGGAACAGCTTGGACATTGATGTGGATCTAGCGCTTGGCTTTGCGGCTCACTACGGGAAGATCGATACCATGGGATGCTTGGTTGAAGAAGGTAATGCCGCTGGTTTTCTTGGCCCTCTGATGCGTGCTGCTGAACATGGATGCCTCCAAGTTGTCGAATGGTTTGTCAACCGTGGTTGTCAAGAAATGGAACTTTGCCTAGCCCTTACTGCTGCCACCTCGAGTAGTCAAGTGGCCATTGCTGCATATCTTCTGCCTCTTGTCCCCCAACATGTTCTTGCCCCCCTCAGCATTGAAATTATCAAGGCTGCTGGTGAGAGGAGTACAGGTTCCCTGCATGGTGTGGATTTTCTTCTCCGCTCTGACTTCCTCAATGACCCAGCTGCCACATATGCTGTGGCCGACAGTATTGCAAGATCCGCTGATGAGGCCGTGAATACAAAGCTCAGGTCTTTCATGAATGAGCATTGGTCAGAAGCAGCCTTTTCTGCGGGTTTTGCATCTGCTCAACAGCACTTTGTTGACTTCATGAGGATAATGGAAAGGGGTAACTCACCAATCTGCCTAAGTGACCTTCCACTTCAGCTGGTGATAGCCATGGCATACCTGCCTCTCTATAGGGAATGCATCCAGTCCAGTGGGCGGCTTTTGCCACAGAGTCTGCGAGGGCAGCTTGTGGAGGCCGCAGGTAGGCTCGAGGGCCGGCAACTGGACAGGAGTAGCGAAAGCAGAGAACTCTTGGCCATCTTGGAGCACCACCTCCCGCGTTTTATGATTCAAACTTGAAGGCATGCCTTCAAAACTGAAACTGTCATTGCAAGCAAAGCAAGTAACAAGGGCAGTGGACCGTCTTCAATGTATTCATGTGCCATCGCTCGCATTGTTCCTGCGTTGGGGACATCCGAAATGATAGCAGCTACACTGAGTGCTCATCTTGCGTTGGCTTCCCTGGAGGCGCTATTCGGAGAGTATATAATTTTGAGGAATGGATTATGTGACCGCATGAGTGCCAGAGGCGTGTGTTGAGCGTTGTTTACTGGGATCATCATGGTCTCTGATGAAACTGATGTAAGCCTTGAGCGAGTCTTCCCAAAATTTTCGATGTTGTAAGTGGAGTATATATTGGTTGCGCGGAGGTTGCCTTGATAATGATTTGAGCTGAAATATTTCTGGTGCTGTTAATCATGTTTTGATGAGCTACTAATCGTTCTGTTGACCGCATAAGTAATTTCTTTCCAAGTTGCTTTTCTAAGTTTTGCTTAAGCAGAATACTTCGTATCTATCAAGGACATCCCGATAGGAGATGCAGGGGCCGCACATTATGATCCAGAGTACTAGTAATATATCTGTTTTGGGATATCCCACTGTGTGAGGATACCTCCTGTGATTGGCGCTGTAAAATCTGACAGTGTCCACTATAGCTGTTTCTGAATTGTTCTGCATGACTGCTGCCTCCTGCAACTAAGCATCATCAGGTTGGATTCTGCAGGTGTGCATTTGACACCGGCCATTCAGATGTGGACACTGCGTTGGCCGGGCACAGCTGTGCTCATTTCTTCTCTTTGTTATCCCTTCATTCAGAAACATTTATGTTTAGGTTGATCAATAATTTCTATAAATTTAGTACTTTAATAACATAAGATCTATACTTTTGAAATTGTTATAGAAATATTTTCATAATATATATTTAATATTATTAAAAATTTATTAAATTAATATAAATTCCTGATCAAAATTAGATGGCAAGGAACCCAAAAGTTTTTATGGGACGTCTTTATAGGATAAATTACTGGTCAAAATTAACTGATAAACTACACGGGTTAGTACTTGTGTGAGATATTTTAAATCGCTGCAAGCCTGTAAGTCTGTACTCCTACATATTTGTCTGTATTAAACGTGAGCGCTCTCTCAAAACCTGTTAAACCCAAGTCAGCATGAAGATCCGAACGAGACCGGGTTCATATTTGCAATAGCAATGAACGGCCCAACGAGCCCATAAGCAGCCCACTTTCGCCTAAGAGTTTACTCCCCTCACAAAAGGCAGAAAAAATTCCCATCTTCTCAAAGAGTGAGGAGAAAAAGACCGGGGAGACACACATGCCATTTACAAAAGTCCTGCCTCCGTTTTTTAATTAATGTCGTCTGTTTTTAAATTAAATTAATGTCGTCGTTGATTTTTACGATCGACTTTAATCATTTATTTTATTCAAAAAATTTGCTTGTGTAAAAATTTAAGTTATAATTCAAATAACTCTAATAATAAATCAAATTATATCAAAATATATAAAATTTATCAATTTTTTGAATAAAACAAATGATCAAAATTAAAAGTTTATGTTACAGTTTCATAAATCTAACAATTACTCCCTCCAATTATTAAAATATTAACACTAACTTCAACTTCGACTGCCTATTGCAGCATTGCCTAAGATAACCTCAAAAACTACTAGGGAATTTCGCCCAAAAATGTTGAGGCATGGTTTTGCCATGGTCAGGCTTCAGTATGTTCAATGTTTCGAACACCAGTAAATGAATAGCATGCAGTTACGCCGTGCAAATTGGCTTAACTAGATTGCCATTTGCCATACTGAATAATCACAAACACCAGATTTGTTTGAGCAAACCATCAAACGATGAACTGAAGAACGTTGCCACTTGTCAAGGGCCAAGTTTCAGGTGGATGCATCTCCTCCAATACAAACAGAGCGGCTCAAATCTTCAGTAATACATCAATGCCACCAAACTTCCCCATTCATCAAAGGATTCGAGACCACTGCATTCATCCCAACCAAGGCCGCCGCGTATCTACAAGTACGACGAAGCCATGCTCCTCACATCCGTGGGCATGAACGCCAGCACGACGAGCAGGACGAGCAGGCACACCGGCACCCACAGCAGCAGCGACGGCGGCGGCGGCAGCGGCGGCAGCACCAGCGGCAGGATGAGCAGCGACACGGCGAGGCAGGCCAGCACCAGGAACGCGCCCACGCTGAAGTAGGTCGACGCGATGACCTTCCGGTCGTTCAAGTCCGCCTCCTCCTGCAGGTGCCGCGCCTTCGCGGCGTTGGGTCTGTTGTCCAGAGCGGAGTTTGGTCTGGCCACAGCGGCGGGGGTCCTCCTCTGCCTGCCGCCTCCACCGCCTTCCATCGCGCCAGCTCAAGATTGAGGCGAAGGTCGGTGCGGCGCCTGAGTGTGGTGGTCAGATCTGAGGAGGGTCGGGTGAGCCGGAGTCGGTGGCGGGGTTGCGTGTCAGTGTCACCGGCGCCGGAAGAAGAACTGTGCCTGAAGCAACAACCAAACGAATAAATTTCTTATGAGAAAAGATATTACTACTCTACTGATGATCTCATACTGCAAAGAATTCAAAAGGAAGACCGGCCAACCCGATGAGACCAACCAAAAGGAAGATTAAGATTGCCTAAACACACTAGCTCATGCTGGAAACGAATCGCAGGTCAAGAAGAGACGGGGTGCCTTGGATCCTGAGCTCGGCATTGTGCTCCTCATCCGCCTGCACAAGCGCTCCCCTTTCTTGCTCTCCCGGTAAACAAGAACGGAAGAAACGCGCGCTCCCGAGGAAACCAAGAACTGCGAGCTCCCCTTGCTCGACCAAGATCTCCTCGAAGGAACCTCAACCCTTCCAATCAAGAACGATTGGAGCAGTCAAGCGAAGGAGGGAACGCGGGGATCGATCTGCTTGCCGACGGCCAGGTAATGTGTGGTCTGTCGCCCTCCCACAGCGACTCCTGCCTGCGCGCCGCTTTTTCGCGACGTTGCCGTTCCCGGGCTGGGGGGATGGACTGGACGGAACCGAGGAGGGAGGGAGGGAAGGAATAGGACTCGAGGAGCGTGATTCGCATGGTGACGGAAGGAGAGAGAGAGAGAGAGAGAGAGAGAGAGAGAGAGAGAGAGAGATTTTATGACGACTGGAGGATGTGGAAAATCTGGGACGGAGGAGGAAGGAAGAGGGCGGATACATTGCATCGAGGAGACGAGGACCAACTTGGGCAACCCATGCCGGCCAAGTGGGAGCTGCGCGTGGGACCCCACCGGGCCTGCTGCCTGCTTTGGCAATTGGCAGGTCGCAGGTACAGTACTGCGGTACTCTCTGTGAAGTAGACGTATCTCCGTATAGATAAAGTCACTTTTATTAATAATTTTAAGAAATATACATAAATTTTAATAAAAAACATAAATTTTATGAAAGCTTATTTCACTATGAATAAAAAATATAATTTTTATATAATAAAATATCATTATTTTTAATTATTAATAGTCAAAGTGATAAAATTTTAACTTTGATTAAACTTAAAAATACTTATATTTTTGAACAGAGGGAGTATCTTACTTTTATTTGGGTTTATCATAATTTGATATTATTTGTTATGATATCCTCCAATATTTAGAATCAACATTTGCTCCAAGATCCATGCATACCAAATACAAAAATAATTTATCCTCAGCCGTGTTCTCAATAGTAGCTGGTTTTGTACAACGAAATTGTCACTTCTTAAATTCAACTCTACAATGTATAGATGGGACCTAGTAAATAAAAAAGCCCTCATGTTAACTCTATTTGATGTTTTTTATCCATAGAACCTGGTTCCGTACAAAAAAACCTGCTACTTACTAGATTCACCCTCATAATGTTAAGATTCTGGTACTAATGATTTTTTAATTCCTTAGAACTGGCTTCTCCTTCACATTAGAGATGCTCTA
>BCLG01000553.1:170755-183238 GCA_001602295.1 Zoysia matrella
CATCTTTGACTAATGATTTCTATAAATTTTAATCATTTTTAGTAATATATACATATATTATACAAAATATTTGTTATGACAAATTTAAAAGTACAACTCTCACATCGTTAAAGTTATCCAAATCTATAAAAAAACTATTTGTCAAAGTTAAATGGTACTACCTCCGTCCCTAAATATAAGCATTTCTAAATTTAGTCAAAGTCAAAGTTTTTTAACTTTCATCATTAATAATATTTTATTATATATAAATCATGTTATTAGATTCTTCATGAAACATATTTTCATAATATGTAATTTTTTATTAAAAAATTATTTAAATTTATAGATATTATTAGTCAAAGTTGATAAAGTTTGAGTTTGACCAAACTCAAAAATACTTATATTTGGAGACGGAGGGAGTATGAAATCTAAACGTATTTTTTTATTGAGTATGTTTTAACCGCAGGGAGTATTGTATTATTTATCCTAGTTTGTTGTGACATCACGATATATTTTTATTTGAGAAAAGGAAGAACAACCTTGCCTCAATATACGACACTCTTTTGTTTGCCAGTAGGCCTGAGTACTAGTAGAGCTTTGTAGGCCAGCTGATGTGACATGCATCTCAATTTCATACGGTCGTAAAGGTAAGTCTTACTTCCTCCTCTTCTCCTACCGAGGCCTCCTTTCATCGAAGAAATTTTTTTCTGTTTTTATATTTTTTATTAAATTAAATTAATTTCTGTGAAAGTTTTATAAATTTTTATGAAAATTTTGCCCTGAAAGTGAGGAAAACAAATACGTGTCCAATAGTCGTGCTACTCCGTACTGCTCCCTACTTCCGTTGCGTGTGGATCAAATATTTCCCTTTCCTTTTCGCCGCCGATTTCGTATCAAATGATGTTCCTCCGAGCACTTTTGGAGAAAGGCGAGGGCAGCAAGTTTTGCCGCGCAAGGGTTCGTCTCCCCTGGTCGCCTTTTTCCCTCAGTGCGTCTGCTAGAGACAGTGCCATCTTCACGGAGGGCTTTGATTTTTGTTACTCTAATAATTAAGCTTCGGCGATTTAGAACTCGATCGGTCCACGTGTCATTCAACACGTAGATGTCGTAACCAGATGCTAATAATCTCTGCAAACGGAATCAAAACTACAGTAGTAATCTATGATTTGTCAGTAAGTGACATCTCTACCAATACTTTTTTCTTGTAATAGTAATGCTTTTCAAGTGTTGTATTCTCTAAACTTTCAGTGCAATTTATCTTACTCAAAAAAGTGGTCGGTAAAGTTGCATATACTATAGGCAAGACCTCTCGCCAATGTCTAAAATGCCACAGTGAAGCGATATGCCCTACGAATTTAGCTTCCAAACCTACGAACGTGCTGGAGACGACTTTTCACCCTCTTTTTTAACTTAAACACTCATTTTAACTTTTCTTTGCGACCAATGTTGTCAACCGGTTCAGTGTCAGGGCATGTTTGGTTCCCGTGGACTAATTGTCTATCGACTAAAAATTAGTCAATTTTCTTCAATCGAGCGGACTAATAAAGAGACTAATTTTTTAGTTCACCGATGGACTAACTGTTTTCTTTTCTAATTAGTCGATTCGGAGGGACTAATATGGATTAATAATTCGTAAGTACCATAAAATATCTAAAATACCTTTACTTTATTTAATTAGAAACTAACTCAGAAACTTCATGGCCAGACAATAGAGAACTGGTAAAAGCAAAATTAGCAATCGGCCACTCGACACGACACTCGTTCACTGGGATTACAAAGCGCTCCTCTAGTTGTACGCTTTGGCCATAAATTTTTTTTTCCCGGGGGTGGGGGGATATGAATTAATTGATGAATATTCTTTGAGCACTTTCGTATAGATCAGGGCGGCAATGTTTTTAGCAGAAACAATTAATGGAATGGGAATTGTAGGTGTTACACATCCTTTTGATTACTTTTTTCAGTGCTCCATTACGGCCATTTTGAAGCTGTAGTCAAGCATTGCAGTCAGGGAGACACATATATAATAAATACGTGGAAATGGCATGAAACCGGTACCCTTTTATTTCCTAAAACAAATTAATGAAAACGTTGTTGTAATTAAATACTCTTATAAAGAAACGGTGTTTCCCCTGAAGAAGCCGCCGGTCACACATGACATGGGGCTCGGTCTGCGCTCGCGTAAGAGGAGCACGGCCGGTCAAGCGCGGCATGAGCGGATTTTTGGCCGCGCACGGTCCAACTTGTGCTTCGTTCGTGATGTACGGTCCAACTTGCCGCCCAGAGGCTTGTTCGAGTCTTCTGGAAGGAGATGACCAGTAGTGCTATGTGCGAGTAAGAAAAGGATTGCTGGTGAAGTCAAAATGTTCGAGGGAGCAGCAGCACGAGCATCCAGCGCGTTTCGCTTTCACAAAGAAAATCCAGGGGCGGCGAACCCAGGCAGGCCGGCCCCGCTCGCCGCCGCAGATCTCCCAGGTTCAGTGCACCGGCTGACGACTTGATGACGACGACGACGAGGCAGCGGTAGGCATACAACAGTACTGCACTCGTGAGGACAGGACGAGAAAGAAAGATGCGCCAGCGACCCGCACAATGCCGCGGGGGCGACAGGTGGCGCTCCTCCCCACTCGATCGTCGGTGCTTTCCTCTGCCTCTGGTCCTGGCTCTGCAGTTGGGACTCAATGGAAGCAAGCAACAAACTCCTTGTTCCCTTCGCCTTCGGCACCCCTGATGGGAGATTCCATCCAGCCCTTGTTGCTGAAGCCAAGTCCAGATTATTCTGTCGAGAACCTAGATTGCATAAACAGAGAGAGAAAAAAAAGGAGATTACACCAAGTCAAAAACAAGCCCTGCCATTCCATGGGAGATGCATGAGAAACAACAAGTCAATCAATTTAAATCTTATCACGTTACCGTAGAAATAAGATGGATAGTGAAAACAGCAAACTATTAGTACCTCTTGATGAACCAGAGGATTTCGGACAATCCCACCGCATCCTACCTGACAAAAGGAAAAGGATTTATTTTTAATGGCTTGCTTACCTCGCTCTACGTAAGCAACCTGAACTCTAACTACGCAAGTAAACATTCCATCCAATCTCACCTGTGATCTATGATCTTCGAATTGAGACTTGATCAGTGTTCTCAGTATGGAAGTCTGCCTTCATTACTTTGATCACAGCAGGCATCACACACGTGAAGATGCACGTAGGAGCGAAGGTATTTCATTTTCCTAATGCATGTATTTTTCCAATGTTTCTGTTTAGGGAAGATTATCACATGCCTAATAACAGTTGAAATTCAGCGGTGGTCATCTGGAGAACCGCATTGGTTGCCTTCAAAGTATAAAAACAAAATAGTTCGTAAGAACTTGCTTCAAACTCACCAAGCCTTGACATCAAACAAATTATACCTGCAAAGCAGATTTTTTGAAAAAGGAGAAACTTTGTTCACAGAAAAAAATCAAATAAAGAATAAATAGAATATACCAAAAGATAATGCATAATTATTTACTTTGTTAACATATAGGGACATATAGATAAGTTTGGTAAAAGAAAATTTAATGTTGAGGATCTTGTAACAAAATAAAGAACATACAAAATCATACCAAGAGAACAGAAATAAATGACAGGTCCAGCCTCACAAAGTCAGTTTTAAAGTTGAGGATCTTGTAGCAAAATAAAGAACATTCAAAATCATACCAAGAGAGCAGAAATAAATGATAGGTCCAGCCTCACAAAGTCAACCAGTTGTGGTAGTTCAGAAAGATATCGTAAATTTGTATGTTCAATCACTGAAATGCACTCATGAGTATGGATTTTTTTCAGCTTCCTGGAATAAAGGAGAACACACAGTAATCTGATGTTACACTGCTTCGTTGTATAAGAATACTAGGAGTTAGAATGCTAGATAGAAGTAACAAAACCTGTTCATAGCCAACATCCATATCATAAGCATGTGATGCACCATACCGAAGTAAGCAGTCAGTAAAACCGCCTGTGGATAACCCTGAATCAAGGGATATCTTTCCATCACAATCAATACCAAATTCTTTGATAACTGCCTCAAGCTTATGCCCTGCTCTGTACTTCATTTTTTTTTTATTACAAAAATGAGAATGTTTAAACTTCAAATTCTGTTTTGTTCCTTTGATAAAACAGTAAATTTTAAGAAAATTGAAAAGAGCATCACCTACATACATATTTTGGGATTTCAGCCTTGATATCGATGACAGACTTGTCAGATACTTGTGCTCCAGCTTTATTCACAACTCTTCCATGCACCTGACTTCTTGGCAGACAGCTGAAATTTCATCAACCAAACTTCTCATCACAACAGGTTAACCCGGTACCAGCAGCTTACAGCTTCACTAAACAGGAAACAACTCTTCATAACTTTCGAAATACGGAGTATGTATGAAGGAATGCTTTTCGCCTTGCGCGCAAGATATTATTCAGACTAATACCAATCATGATGCTCTGAACAGTGGCCACTGGATTAAAAAGAATCAGTAGCGTTTATTCCAGGAACAGATCTATCTACCAGCATGTAATTTACATGTACTGAAAGAAAACTCCACGTGCTGGAAAAATTAGTACAGGAGGCAAACACAAACGCGTGTGTTTGCTGTGGTTCAAGTAATACAATTGGTACACAACTTCTGAAAAAAAGGAACTCCTCTGCAGTTGGGGAGATGCTCATGTTTCAAACAAGTCGTTCTTGCAGAGTAAAGTCCAATCAGAATCATCAGAAGAGACTAGCTCAAACCCTTCTGTTCTCATGGACTCGGCGACTCCAATAGTGTTTGGACATGGATTGCACTCATTGTTCAGTTCATCATCGACGTAACTGAACTCAACAGAACCAAATCCTCCTCCTGGATCGCCGTCGTTACAGACACCCTCCCTCTGTAATGAAAAATCACTGCTTGGCTGAAATTTGGTATGCTGCAGAGCCTCGATATTTTGTGATGGCACCGATGCTTCCTCCTCATCAGACATCCATTTGCAGCAATCCAAGTCGCCCATATCAAACATTCTGCTAACAAGACCTTCTCGCCAGGAGATCCGAGTCTCTGTCATGGCTGGTTTCTGGAAAGTGGCCTCCTTCCCTTTCAATTCTATGTCACGAGGAGACCTCTTAAAAGTGGTCAAGTCTATGGATTCCACAGGCATTGGGGCTCCTGTGAACTGGAAGCTAAGCTCAGGCATCGGTGCAGGCAGTGAAAGGTTTCGACCATAATCAGCATCTCCGGGCAGTGGAGACAAACTCATCATTTCAAGACATTCCACAACCGGATCCATCACCTTCATCTGATGACAGCCTGTTCTCGTCAACCCAGTGTGGTTGCTATTGTTGACACTTTCACGCCGTGACTCACCAGAGATTGTTGTCGGATTCACTGCTGAGCCATGACGGTAGCTGCTGTCCAGCACTTGCTGGGAACACAAAGAACTTACTCTAGAGGACGCTGATGCCCTCTTGACAATAAGCGAGAAGGGACTGATACTGCCACCGCTACTCGGCGTCTTCTGCACGGGGAGAAATCCCGATGATTGTGTTGTCCCCGACAACTCCGATGCTGGGGTGCCAAAGTGTGGCAGACCACCTAGCAGAGGCGAGCCTAACAACCCCGTGCAGTCGGGGGAGAAATGCCAGAACGCGTCCTCCAGGGAGCATCTCGGCACGATGATCTCGTCCTCGAGCAGGTCCACCCCAGCGTCCTCGTCGCGCGGGGACACCAGCCAGTTCACGGACGCCTCCTCGTCGCCGCATTTCGTCGAGCACGTCCCAGCCGCCTGCCCCGACGGCGAGGACAGCCAGTGGATGGAGGCTCGGGACGGCTCGGAGTCAAGGTCCTCGCTCGTCATCCCTTCTTCTCCGGCGATGGCTAGGATGCCCCTGGGCCGGCACCTGCGCCGGTCGCCGACGCCGGGGACGACGTGGTGTCCCGCCGCGAAGCACGCGGGCGTGGCGGACCCGCACGCCGCCACCTCCGGCGAGATCGACGCGTGGACCGGCGGCGTTGCGCCGGACGATGCCGGCGCAGACCCGGAGTCTGCCTTCTTCTCCGGCGTTAGCGCCTCGAAATGATGATGCGTCACCGACGGGGGCCACTGCTTCTTGGCGAGGACCGGCCTGATCTGCGCGCCGATGGGGTCCAGGCTATGACCCTTCCTCCGCTGTTCTTTGCCGGCGGCGCACCTCTCCGCCCTCGTTCTTGATTCCTGATCCGGGAACCGGCGGTCCGGCCTCCGTGGCTTGGGGTCCGGGCGCGCGGGGGTCCGCGGGGTGGATGCGGACCTGGACCTGGTCCCGGAGGCGGCGGAGGAGAGGAGGAAGCCGAAGCAACCAGTGCGCGCGGCGGAGGCGGCGTCCCCGGAGTTGAGGTCGGAGAGCGGGCTGCGGCGGCGGGCGGAACCAGACATGTTCTTGGCTCGCCTGGGCGCCGTCGCGGGGGAGGGGGACTGGGATCGGGAGGGCTTCCGGGGCTTCGACGCGGATGATGCTGGTCTGGCCATGGCGGCCGCGGAGGACGGCATGGCGGCGGCGAAGTGTGTACAGAGAAAGGGTCAATGGGCTGGGGATGGCGACGGCGGCATCGGGGTTTGGGAAGGAGATAGCCGTTGAGGAAGGAAGGTCGTTTGAGTTTCTGAGATCCGCGACCGCGAGTGGCGTCATCGAGACAGACGGACAGGGAGCATTCAAGGGGCGATCGTCTGTAACGGTGATCGCGGCGAGTTAGGCCTTCTTTCGGATTGAGTACGGTTTTTTTTCTAAAATTTTTAATTTTTGTAAAATTTCTGCGCAATTTTTATAAAAATTTTGCGTTCCAAAAAACCTTAACGGATGAGGGATTCACATCTTATCATGCAGAAGATCTACAGTGTTTACCGTTAAAACAAAATCCGAGCCATTGAATTGGAAAGAAATTAATAGAATCGATCGCTACAGTAAAAATAAATAGTATCCGAGACCATTGGAAACACTATACATTATTGTGCTACAGTGATCTGCCACTGTTTCGAGAATTTGTTCCATGTTTCCCTCTCAGCTACAGTAACCTCTGTTGTAATGCAAAGAATTTGGATTCGTGAGGGAGCAGTGAGTACTCATGGAAATAGTACTATAGAGTAAATTACGCTTAATAAAAGCGAAGTCTTATAGAAAAATTTCTAAGCCCTATATTTTTTACTTATGAGACTTAATAGATTTCACTAAAATTTTATATTAACAGTTACATTTCATGAAAAAAATATTTAAGAAAACATTCCATGTTGTAAAGGAGAGCTTTAGACTATTCAGAGCTTGTTCGGTTAAGCTAGGAATCATTCCATTGGATTGAGTCCCGGTATTAAATAAATCATCTTAGGTTAATAACTTAATTTTTGTTTATAGAATATACTTGTATTTCGTTTTCTGTGGTCCGGTATTGAATAAATCATCCATAGAAAGTTTGTTTTTATTCTGAGTCATGTAAAAAAAATATAAAAATAGACCGAATTTTATTCCCATCGTAATAAAAAATTTCCATAAAAAAGATTAAATTATTATATTATGATGACATATTTTATACCAGAAATCAATCTAATGGGAAATGATTCCTAACCTACGAACAAGCCCCCATAGTGATGTGAGTGCGCCAAGCGTCGGTTCCTTTTTTTTCCTCTTTCACAACCGAAGCACTTATGCTTGAGAGGTTTTACTCTTTTTTTTTCCCACACCGTTATTCTAAACACCAGGTAATTCTTTGACCAATGCTAAGATTTCAACGCTAAGAACTCGTACTTGCAATGGAGCCAGCCAATGCTTCACGGGAGAGATTCCCTCAAGCACCGGCTTCAGGCATCCGCTATGGCTTCTCTTAGGTTTTGACTACTCATGAAATGCAATCCATTAGCAACAATTGAATACTTCATCTGTTCTTAAATTGTTGTCACTGTTGACTTCTAATACTAACTTTGATCATTCATTTTATTTAAAAATTATATTAATTTTATATATTTTGTTATAATTTATTTTATCATCAAAGGTTCATGAACTATGGTTTATAATTTTAGGCATTTACAATGATTTTTAGAACAAGGCAAATGGTCAAATACGACATCAATTTAAAAATGAAAGGAGTAATTATTTTTCCTGTCTAGATTCAAGAACAATCAACAGAACTTACTACGAAAACAACCAGCCTCACAACGTGAAATAGTTGACTGGCATTTCAGTAAGCCCAACTGCCGCAAAGAACTTTGCCAATGGCATTGCTCTCCATCTTTATTCAGCAATTATTCTTAGGACGGTACACTGGAAAATCGTTCTCCTGCAATCGGGTTACGAAACAAGACGACCACCACACAAGAAACATATTTTACACTGTTTTTTTCTTCATTCTTTTAGCATGGGTTCCAGCACGTAAGTCTTACATCCAAGAAAGAAGGCAAAAAGTAAAATTACAAAAATGGCCGCAATGGTACTAGTCACAAACCAGTGTTCCGCGAATGCGGCTTCTCCTCCCATACCTCCTCATGCATCATCCCACGGACCTGATACCTGTTTCTCTGTGGATCTAGGAAGCACAAAACAAGGTCCAATTAAAATCTACCACATTGTGAAGGTACGCATGGGTGTCCAGAGGACACGGGGGAGAGAAGCCGCCTCCGTGTTCTGCTGGTTTTGAAGTACGGACAGCACATGCAAAACATATATGGTTCATAAGTTAGGAAACAACATGAAGAGGACAGACTTATAAAAGGCAGTCTCTCATCATTCCTATCAACATGACAAGCTGTAGCCGTCATGTCCCATTTTCCGCATGTCCGAATTCAAGGTTCAGGTTGATTAGCTGATGAACTGGGTGTAGGCGTTTGCGGCTTCCCTCTGCCCACAGTGAATCCTCTTGTGCCATCTGGCATGAGCGGCCCAGGAGGCTGTTTGTTAGAAGCTGTGGGCGGCTGTGGTTGTGTCTCCTCCTGCTGCTCAATCTTCACTGGGTGTCCAGACGGTGCCGGGACACTACTTCTGCTATTTTGATGATGGTTGTGTTGATTGTTGTTTTGCTGGTGGTAACCACGCCCTCGGCCTCTGCCGCCACGGCCACGGCCTCTGTCACGTCCTTGTCCCATATCCCCACTGCCATCATCACCCTGTGCAAAATCGAACTGTTTTGAGGCCTGTGACAAAAGAGCTCCCTTTACCAAGTTTTGAGGTACATAACTGCACACACTTAATTATAATGCTCATATTGCACTCAAACCTAGCTTATCAAGAGTAAAAAAAAAAAGCAATACCACATGTTCTCCAGGTGCATCTTGAGATGTTTCTTCTAATTGTTTATCGTTTGGTTGGTCAGAAGTGGAGGCAGTCTCCTCCTCACCATATCCAGCTTCATGCCTGCCTTTTCTCCCCTTACCTCCCTTTGTCTACACCAAAAAGAGCAATCAGTAACAAATTAGCAGGGAAAACTGGTTTGTAATGCCACAAACAATTTCCTGAAAAAAATATTTCTATTGCAGACATGATTGTTCAGCAACTTGAAAAAACGATTTCAGAGCAATACTGTTGACATAAATTATAACTCATTATAAATTTTTAATAACAGTTATAAGTGTTTCCTAAAAATCAAGGATAACTATATAAGAGTCTTCATAACAGCCTAACCCAAAATAGAACCACAAGAGGGGAAAATAAGAGAGGAAAGGACAAAAGCCTGCTGTATTTCATTTCCCGTGTTCTGATGCTTATTTATTCGTTTCCTTGAGAAACCTACTTCTACTGTTGATGCTGGGTCACATTAATGAATTATGTATTGTCTCCATATTACACACCTCCCGTTTCTTTTCTTATGTCATATTTTAGGCATCATAAAGTGGAGCCCTGACGAAGCGGTAAAGCTGTTGTCTTGTGACCATGAGCTCATGGGTTTGAGTCCCGAAAACAGCCTCATGCAGAAATACATGGAAAGGTTGCGTACTAAAGGCCCAAAGTGGTTGAACTCTTCCCAGAACATATGCGAGAGAGCTACGTGCACCGAGCTGCCCTTTATGGTCCTCAGTGAAAATATCACCCAAAAGCTATAGGAACACTCTTTCCACTTCAGAGGTTGTTAGAGTAATTGCCAAGATTTGGAGTGTCAGACCTATTTGAGGAGCTACACTTTATCTAAAAGCCTACTTTTCTTTTTTGAGTTATGGACTAGTCCTAGCTTTTGGATTTTAGTTGCAGATGGTTACTTCACTAAAAAGTATACTCAAGTAATGTAAGGGAGCATTCCCAGGGTCTTTGAAACTACCATATCGCAATGTGGCACTTGCCATCATAATATGCCATCTTAAGAGTAGTATGACAAGCTACAGCTATTATGGTATTTGTATAAGCAGTTAATACAAAGTACAAGCAGTTAATACCAATAGGAAGGCTAAACCATTTCATGGTAATTGATAAAATCCAACATATGGTTACCATGCAAGTGTTCAACAATTGAACTCTGAGTCCACTTCTCCAGTTCCTCTCATCATTAAGTTCTACAATCTGCATCACATGAAGCATATCAAATAATGCATGTACAAAACTATGCGCTAAAGAAATCCATGTAAAGGTGCTCACCGCTCTTGCAGCATCATCAGGTGTATAATACTCAACAAAAGCATGCAGCTGCCATCAAGGCGAAACAAACATTATTTCAACGAGACATAACTGAACAAAAGGATAACCATCATATTTAAAATACTACAATGAAGAGTGAAGCAACAAAATGATTTATCCATTGAAGTTATGTTGCATGCTAAGATGACGAGTGAAGCAACAAAGCCGGTCACTATAGTAACCTTCAAAAATCAAAAGCCAATAAATGTTTATTATCACTGAGGAAATAATCGTAGAATCAAAAGAAAACAACTGCATTATTATCTTATAATTACTAAACTGATGAAGGTTTCATTCAGGTTTCCAGTGCAATATGTGGTGCCACATGTCAGGGAGGAGGTTTGGTTTCCAAGATTTCCCATAGCTTACCCAAAATATGAAACCAAATAAAAAATAGGTGTGATCTCAAACAGGAAAGTTCAAGAAGCTAATAAATTTAGGCTTAATCAAAATATGAAACCAATAAAAAATAGGTGTGATCTCAAACAGGTAAATTCAAGAAGCTAATAAATTTAGGTCTCCAATAGTCCTATATCAAATTAAGTTGTGCATATATTTAGAAATCTGCTCTTTCTCTATGAAAATAGAACCTATCAGAAATATTTATATAAAGCAGTAGAATTCAACTTTCAGTGCTAGAGAACCAATTTTCTCATAACAATATAGCATCAAGTAACGTAACAGGAAAAACAAGAACCCCCTCAATTCTCAAATTGAAGTTGTTAGGACAATAAATCTAGTTCAAAATTAATGATAGAAATTTAAGAAAAGAGGGAGCACTTTGCAGGCAAACAGCCCATCCTGTTTGGTTCAAAGAGCCACACAAGAAATGCTTTTTTCTTAAAGAAAAATAGGAATACTCAAGCTCAATTCTTACTGGCAATTCAATACTTAAGAAATGGATACAGAAAAGGTAATTACTTTGTTGGCAAAAAGCATATCTAGCCTGGCAGATCTGTTGGTAACTGGACCAGTGCCATTTGGGGCCTGAGGATAGCATGTTCGAATTGTCCTCACACTGGAACATGGCAAAACAAAAATAAAATCAAAATATTTTCAAAGTTCGTCACTGGGACATGGAAAGAGACACGATGCACTTTAGTTTGACCTACACTCAAATTTACCTGCCAACAGTTGAAAAGAGCCTCATTAAATTTTGGTAACAATGATCAGCTGGAAGGTTCTCTGCAACAACAATGCGGGCCTGCAAGACAGCATGTGTTCCGTATCTGACAGTCTAGAACATATTTAATTCCTAAAAAATACTACCAATCAGAGTATAATTTGCAATCACCTGGAGTTCTTCTAAATCTGATAGAGTGAATGGCTGCACACGTTTTACTCTTGTACCGTCATCACTAACAACCTACATATTTGCCAAAATAATTAAAAATAAGTAATTAGGGTATACGCAACCATGATTTGCTGCAGAAAGACATAAGAAACAATGAATGTATGTTGTTGACAATATTATGCCTATGACTGATGAAAGAATAAGTGAACAAAGAAAATAGTCATTTTTCATGTCATGATACAGCATACAATTGAATTATCTCGACTTACAAGTTTTGATGAAGTCCGAAGAGCTGCAGCAAGGATGGAATCACTTTGCACCAAGGCCTTAATTTTCTTAAAGCTAGCAACAACTGAAATTGGCACTGCATTGAGTAGAAAGAACATAAGTTTTCCCTCAATGAACTTGACACCAAAATCTACACTGTCTAGAACTCAAAATACTTAGTCTCCTTCACATTAAATATAAAGGGTTTGTAATGACAAATCAAACAGGATTAAAGTTGCACATATATAAAAATTGAACATGCAAGCATTAGTTTTGGAACCCTACCATAATTCTCACGATCATCTTAA
>BCLG01000554.1:7150-17766 GCA_001602295.1 Zoysia matrella
ATGATGGCTCTCTCCATGTCTGTAAACATGACAGGTTGAGTCAAAATTCAAAAATATTTGTTGAGATTCATAGATATCATGTCTGTAAACATGAATAGGATTGAGTCAAAATTTAAAAAAGATTTGTTTAGCTTCCTACATATCATGATATGGTATTCACGTACTGCATTAAAACATATCTTCCACACCTTGCATCCAATTCTGTAGTTAACAGGCCAAAGATCACAAAAGAGATAATCAACTTGACTTTGACAAACTGATTTTGAGACAGATGAAAGGTACCATAACTTATCCTAAACCAATGAAGATAAAATCCAGAAACCTACGTCTTGAACTACAATAAACAACTTGAGCGTACATTAAATTTTGTGAAGTAACTACTGGATGTGATAAAAAAGTTAAGAAAATTTGGAAGCTACCAAGAATTTTATGGTAAATATCTCCCAGAAGGTTGTCCAGTTCTCTTGTTTTTTGAGTATGATAGTAAAACTTTCGTTCCTCTCCATCCTCTGAAAACTGAATAACATTTTTAGAACATATTAAAAACTGATCCAAGAAGAAATATAGCGACATGTGTATCTCGTACCGCAAATTCGTAATCAGGAAGGCCAACCAACAGTGCATCACTAATCTTCTCATCAAAAAAGCACATTAAGTATCCTGTGAGCCGAAAGTGAAGGATATAAATATACAAGCACCTGACTATTTTGCACAGACATTGTCACATCGTGTTGGAGTTCTCTGTAGGCCAAAATCAGACTCTTATCTACTTACAAATTGGAGTAACTTTTAGCTAGAGCAAATCAAATAATAGTATACAGCATCAGCTGAGCCATTAACCTACCTTTCACCAAGTGACACTACGTCCAAATCCCTCCAAGCAATATGGAGGTTAAAGAGTATACTCCCTCCCATTTTTAATTGATGTCATTAGGACATTTTTAGCTTCAATAGGATAAAGTGATCTAAACATAGAAATGTTTACAGGCAGCAGACTAGGTATTATAAAATCAATCAAAACAGTAACAGGTTTTAAACAAAGATAAGAAAAGGCTACCTATTTGCTGCACATAGACAATTAATGGGGCATTTCTGCGTTCAAGCGAGAAAGGTAAGGACGCATTTTCATCAGCCGACACCTACAAGCAATTAACCATTACAAGTGTCTAATAATGGTGTAAAACAATACAAACTAAATTTGGATTTGGAAAATTCATCACCTGCTCCAGAAAGTATGGTAATCCTTCATACACCATCCTCAGCTCATCCAGCTGTGCCACATAAAAAGATCACATATTGAATAACACAAATGTGCCTATAACATGAAGAACAGCTACAGAAACAAGTAAAGTTTTAGAAGAACCAGAAATTCGACACGCAACAAAGCAGCACCTAGACTGTCCTCTGTGACAAGCCAGGAGAAAGGAAAATAATAGAAGCATAATAGATGTGATCTCACAAAATTCTCCCGGTAACAATTCAGATTTGAGACAATTAAGCTTGGTAATTGATGGGAAGTAGGTAAATTTCACTCCGTAACAACTGGTTTGCTATTATAATGTTGAAATTTCAAACACATGTGAACTCCCACATCAGCACAAGCTCACAGTGTCCAAACTACCCAATGGGATCTCTGTCTAGCCTGAGTAGCCAACAGTAACAGAGTCCTTCACTCAGTGGCAACATTTGAGAAAATGGGGGACATTGATATAGAAAAAAAAAAGGTTACTCCTAAAAGAAAAATAATAAAATATTGCAATAGAAATACTACAGCAACATGCAACATGGGAATCTCAACAGTGAGAACTAAGAGTATCATTAAAAATGTGTCAACAATTAAAAAGGGAGGATCAACTGTTCTTATAGTTACAGAGCCATTATATAGTATGGTACAAGAAATTTAAGCTTTAATTTTCAAGAACAGAACACCACTACGTGTTGAAGAAAGCAACACAAGGTCTGACCTCATCACATAACCCTTCTTTCACCAATGTCTCATATCCTTTCTCCTTACCCCGTTGCACATCAATCACACCAACTACCTATCAACAACAGTTGGACAAGATTGCAGACATCTGACACGAGAGTAAAAATAAATCCATGAAACAATTTAAATATTAATTAGTAGCAGCATAATCCAACACAAATGTTCCCTCCTCCCTCTCTCCCAATGCATGCTCTGCTGACCAGCCTAGAAGAAGTGTTAAAGAGCTCATCTAATTCTAACATGTTCACACCAGTCTGAAGCAACAAGTTTCTAAGGGTGCCCATATATCATGCCATACAGATAGATGTTGCATAATCCTTAACGATCTTATATTTTTTGATGAACAAATGTTTTAAGAAAAATATTGATCTCTTTCCAGTAAACAATGAAGTGATGCTTCTAGAATTTGTGCAGTAAAAAATTAGTGTGCTCATCATTATTTTTCTATATACTTTTGTATTGAACTTACAAAACAAATATGATAGATAGTCAAATGCAGAAACTGACCAGATCAGATACATAATCCAGCTCTGCCGTGATGGAAGAATTTGCCTGAAATAAATGAAGGGTACAAGAGTGAGGATTGAGGAAAATACAAGGATAAAGTCCAAATTAATACCCTCAAGAATAGGCAAAGTCCAGATAACCCCCTAAACTATTGTTTGGTTTATTTTGTCCCCACAACTTTGCCATTTGGCTCAATTTACCCCTACTACAAATTGTCTTTTTTGTTTCTCAATATATAAGTAGATTAAACTAAAATTTTACAAGATGGTAGAGCATATCATAATCCATGTCCTTCAGTATGAAAATAATTAAAAAACAATTTATGATGTATTTTTTAAACATGTGTTACGATGTGTTCTATCATCTCGTAAACTTTTAGCTTAAGATCACTCTTATATATGGAGAAACAAAAAAGACAAATTGTAGTAGGGAGTAAATTGAGCCAAATGGCAAACCTGTGGGAATAAAATGAACCAAAAAATAGTTTATGGGGTTATTTGGACTTTGGCTATACTTGAGGGTAGTAATTTGGACTTTATCCAAAATACAATCATAAGAGCGAAGATCACCCCTAGGGACACTGTACCTTTTCAAGCAAGTCAATGTTCATATGTTGCAATTTATTTGTCAGATGCTCTGATATTCCTACTTCAAAAATCTTGTTTATATGGAGCAGAGAGCAAACACACTGAAATAAGAGAAGCAAAAAAGAAATTACTAATACGATTACGGGAAGAAAATATAACCATAACATAGATGGCCATACTGAATATCTAACACCTAGATGCAGAGCGCTAAATTTGCTGTGTAGGAGAAACCCAAATAACAACTTATTCAAAGTGATAGCAATATGCTTTTTTGCCCTAAAAGAATAGCCTTATACTTTCGTAAAAGCCCTAATATAAACTATGCTTTCAATGTACCAACTGTTGCTAATACTCTTCCTTCCCAACTACCAGATACTAAATCATCTGCATGATAAAATATTCTGGAGCAGTAATCAGAGTATGTGCCTGGTAAAATTGTTGCCAGAGTTCCTTCCAGACGTTGTACACTTTGGTCTTCATATTTACTCGTCCGCATAAGCATTTACAACTCAGAATCCTATATGGAGTAGGGTAGGCCTTCAGCCCTTCTGTTCTGTTTATTGTGTTCTTTTCTCTGTGGCACAAATGTGAGACTTTTAAGGGAGTGGAGTGTGTGCTATACGTTACAACTCTTCTTATCAAATGATATGCAGCTCTCCTGCATTTTTTTTAAAAGAAAAACTAGGGTGGGCTGTTGCCAATTTAAGCCTTCTACCATTAGAGCACAAATATGCATTTAACTTTATACAAAGAAAATGTATTTTCACCACAGGATAACATGTATGAATTTGGAAAGAAAAAATGTTGGAGTACCTTCAGAAAACTGTGCCAATCACTACTTGTGCAGAAGGAACTTGGAGAGTTGAATTTCTTCACAGAAAAGAAAATGTCAGTTATGCATGCCTAAAAGCTTTGGAACTAAATAGTAAATACAGCATGCTAAGATTATCCATGGTATTCACGTGCCAGAATCTTTATTGCAGGTTTACCCAGTTTTTCCTTTTTTGTTTGGTTTTCTGTTTTCTTCTCTTTTTTATCTTCTGTTTTCCTTTCCTTTTCACCTTTTTTTTTAAAAAAAAAAAATTTGTGGTTTGTCTCTTCGTAGGTTCATCTCTAGCCTACCCCAATGCTTTGTTGTTGTTGTTGAGCGTACTTTAGACAACTTTTGGGCTCCAGTATAGGCTGAAAGAGTCTTAAATCTCATTATTCAGTTATGAAAAAACTAATCTAGAACAGTATCCATTCAGTAATATTAAGCCAAATTCAGTCTGTTAGTAACAACATGAAGCATGGTGGGCCATAAAACAATCCAGCACTACGAAATTATTGTAGCAACCGAATGGTGAAATACTCCAGCCTGACATGTTAGAATTTGGCACGCCCAGCCTCCATCTTCCACATAAAGAACGCAATTAAGGATATAAGAAAAAAATCAGTGCAAGCCAGCCATTCAGTGGAAACATGAAAAAACTCGCATATGTAGATGTGGTAGCATCAACATGAATATAACATCTCGTGTTCAAAATGAATTTCGTTGATGAGATAAGAAAATAACAAATCATGAACAAGAGACGAATGCGCAGCACAAGCACAGTTTTGTCTTTTTCCTCCCTCTCTACTAATGATTTCTTATTTTCATCTCTTATTAAAAAACTTAATCTTAGACTTGAAATTTTATTTATATGTTGGAAACCACCTCATATAAATGTGTTTTTTTCCTCCAAATTTTTGAAAACTCAATATATGTTAAGGGGTTTTCATGATTTCACCTACTGAATGGTTTTTATGGAATATTTTCTCAATAAACAGTATCAATTTTCACTGTATTTGAATAGTTATAACTTTTGTTGACATCATTTGTTTTGACAGTATCTTCAACAAAACCACTTTAAACACCGTTCACATTGTATATTAAATAAATAGTACCTTGAGCATATGGGGAACATCTCTAACAGACTTCAAAGTCTCACGCAATGCACACATGACTTCTTCACAGCAATGAAAGAAAGATATCTGCTATTTATAGGAACAACAGTTCTAGAACCTAGTACAGTTGCCATTTGGGCAAAGAGCTTCAGAAAAAGAAAGTTGAAATGTGTTTATTCAACAAATATAAGGATACCGTGTTGAGGCGATTATTAATGATATCAATATCAATTATGGGGCGTAAAAACCATGCCCTAGAAAAGAAAAGGTTGAGACAAATTTGGTATTTCATTGTTCCAGTGATTTGTATTAGAGATAGCAGACTCACTTTAAAAGGCGTCTTCCCATTGGTGTGACACACTGCATTCAAAACACAAACAGTGATTACAGGAAGATGGAAATTAAAGAAAGAAAGACCTTGTTAACCTTGTTGAGCATGCCGAAAATTGAGAACCTGCAGTTTCTTAATGTTAAAAGCCGAAGCCAGGTAAGAACTAGCATGAGAGCTTTTGAGATATTATTACCCTTCTTTAGCTCTTCCAATTCCCATGTAACTAGGGTGTTTATCTACTTGAAAAATCTGTAGTGCTTCATGAGCAGTTGCATCAAGTTTGAGGAACTTGTCTCTGTGAGTGTAAGTCAAGGCATAAAACTCTAAACAAAAAAAATATATAAGAACAAGATCCTGTTTGTTTTTTTTTTTTTTAAATGCATAGAGCCCAACTATCGAATTGCCAGCACAGAGCAACAAAGTTTGTTTACATATGCAGTTTAATATGCGCTAAGGCACTTGCTAGCAGAGCAGCTACAATCAGTCTTGTGTTTAATTTGTTCAGTAACATCACAAAAACAAATATATTAGTTCTAAGATAAGCTATCACTGCAAGATGTAAACATCCCATAACATGACAGATCAAAGGATAAAATGAGATCTGTGCCACAGAATCAATCGCGATGGATGCTCCACCTTCCATCTGCTCGAGCGTATCAAGAAGCCTCTCATTGTCTAATATAGTCAGGAGGCCTCCAGCAGCACGAACTTGAACATCACTTCCAAGATCCATCATGGAATTAAGCTGCAATTTAAACAAACATATGCTTTTATCATGATAATGGATGTTGAGAGTGCAAAATGAAAAATAAGAGTCAGTAACTTTAGTTCACACAATATGATTGAATTCTTCACTTGATTGAACCACATCTGGGATATTATTACCATTTCGAAACTAGGATTAATCTGTAACTAACTTCCGATTTTCTTTGGACAAAATGGCTTTGTTGCTATAATATCTTGTCTTGACAATATACTATAAAATTTGGGTTTAGAAGGAAATATGAGTAATAGTTGGACAGCTATCCTTGTTGCAGTTCTTGATTCAATAACAGAGGTCTGGTGAGATGTTATTTTAACTCACAACTGCAATGAACAGTTATTTACATTACAATCGGGAAAAAAAAACTTCTACTTCCAAAAGAAACCTATGGGGATAAATTGAAACATGTAAGTAAGATATATAGTGGCAAGATTACCATTTAAGATCACTTACAAAGCACATTCTTTCTTTTGCACTTAAGCCATCATCCATAGATGCAACTTTCAAGTAGATCAATCTGCAGTTTAGATATGAAACAAACAAGCATTCAAATTAAATCAGCAAGTCATAAAGTCAAACAAAAGGTCCACGAGAGATATAGTACAAATATCATGAGTACAGTTATTTATTAATTATGATAGGCTTTAGAAGAACAGATGGTTTGTTGTAGTTTTGTTTCCTCATTTTACCAATTACCAGGACAAGATATTACAGAGCAAGAGTTACCAGTACATGATAGGTTACCAGAGAGCTACAATAAAATGTTTCTTGGCTTTTTTCCAATAACAAACATATTACTTGGAGCTGCTCTCAGCTAATCGAATTTTTCATCATGTATGTACATATTAATACTGAAGCTTGATGAAACTGACTGGTTTTATATGAATATTCAATAAGGCATATAATTGAATCTTGGAAATGATTCAATACAGCATAGAATAGCAATCTGGGAAGTTATATCCAGTTATCCAACGAATTTGAATCCAAATCTAGATAATACTTATTTGGTTGTCATCACTTATAATATTGATGAAATGCACATACTAAGGCATAAAAATAATACTCCCTCTGTTCAGTTTTGTTTGACATTGTAGCCATCCGCGCAGGAAACAAGGAGCTGAATTACTAGACTCTGCTACCCCTATTGCTACAGTACCCTACGGAATGAGGCCACTAGTGATAAATGCTACTGGGGCCTGGACGATGGGCATGGCTCTGTCTCATTCAACGTGCTCCAAGCGTAAAAATCTAGAAAAAGTAAAGGGGTAGAAATGGAAATTTATGGTAAAATTTCTCTTGGGAAACGAGAATGACAAATATTTGGGAAAAAAAATTTGAATGGTAGAATGACAAATAAAAATGAACGGAGGGAGTAATTCTTTTTTTTTCTCGAATACGCAGGAGAGCTACGCATCTTTGTATTAAGAGAAGAAAAACGGCCTCATTACATTTACCCTTGCCCCACTCTTGGCCGAGCTGTGGGACAAGTGAACAACAAAAATATGTTAATAATAGTTCTTAATGCATCAGAGGAAGTATGTGGATCCATAAACAGTAGATGGGTGGAGCTGCTAACCTGTGCCAGGCTTGCTCATAGCTGAATGTTGAGCTTTTCATGAGCTTCACAACAGGAGCCTCATCGCTATCATCTGCATGATTTCATGCATATCAAAATATAACTAATCATATTGATTGAAGAGGTTGCAGCCATACCATTACGTTGTAGAGCCAACAAAAGTGCTTCTTCAGTTTTTGTACTTGCATATATTGTGCTTGGTTTGGCCTGATATTTCACTGATCCAACAATAGGCATTACAAGATGTATGATTAGTTTTTCCCATCAATATTAAATGTTATATTTTCTAAATCAAGAAAAATACAAAGACATTTTCTTACCAAAACAGTATATTTGAAACAGCTACTGATTTCAAATGGATGCCAGAATAGATCTGCTATTGAATTGAAGAACGTACCTAGATCAATCAGCGGAAAGTCCCCAGCACTGTCTTCCCATATTTCCAATACAAAAAGCTGGCGCGTACTTGAATCATAGTATGCCACTCCAATTCTGTATTCAAATTAAATCAAAATATGTTATTCCACAGCGTTAATTAACTGATACAATAAATGGAGGTACTGCCAGTAGTTTACAAAAGATTTTTTCTACTTAACATAAGCATGCTATGATAGCCATTGAAATTTAATTGCCAGACACAGGATGCTAAAAGTTTGGACGGTTTTGAATATTTCTATGGTAGTACAAATTAACACAAACAAGGAATATTTCAACATGAGGCTTGCATTCAAACTATTGTAAATAGAAATAACAAGGAAACGTTTATGTGGATTGCTTTCATTATGTAAGCATCAAATTTACCTACGTCCTTGCGTAACACAAGCCATATGGACCTGAAATAAAGACAACTCAGTAAGTACAATAAATGAAGATATTCACAAAATCAAAATACATCAAGTTTTAAAAGAATACATCAGGAAATAAAAAATCACATCCTTTCTTCCTTAATCTACTGGACAGATCATCAAGTAAGCGAACACGACTCATCAAGTGAAACCTCATCAACCATTTTGCCAGTCACAAGGCACGATCAACAGAGATAGAACGCTAACTACACAAATTTGAAGTGCTCACATCGTGCAAATGAGACTCTGAACCTGCTTCACCTAATACTAAGCCATAACTTGGCTTCCTCTGAGGCTTCACACGTCAATTCAAGTCCCCTTTTGACTATGGGCTATTTGCATTCATACCATCACACAAAATTGATGATATAGATAAAATTATTCCCACAAAAATCAGAGACCTACATTTGCGTGACATGAAGTGACTCACAACACGCCTTTGATAGGAACTAACAAATGATAAGCTAAACAGCGGCTGCTTGATCAAATTCAAATTAGAACACAGCATCTCGTTTGGTGATATAACGACAAACCCACGCGAAAGGACTTGGCTCCGCATTTCGCGAATGGAGGCGATGAAGTGGAAGGAGCGGGGTGATAAGCACCTGGGAATCGACGCCCGTCTCGGCCATCTCCTCGTCCTCCTCCACCTCGAACCCCGGGTCCTCCATTTCGCTGGCTGTGTCGCCTAGATGCCGCAACAGCTTGCCGGAGAAGCGGCTCGCCCCCCTCCTCTCCGCGACTCGACACCTGCTCGCCTCGCCTCCTCAGCAGCTCCACCGCTCGCACGGCGTCCTCTCTGCTCCTCCTACTACTACGCCCTAGCCCCTGACCCGTAATGTGACCGAGAAGGAGGCAGCGCGCAAGGAGCGGTCCCAGGTAGCGTTGAGGAGTGACCCGCGGCGGAGGTCAGGTAGGGAGCAGTTGGCGATGATCGCTGGGGCTGGGACTGGGACTCTGGGAGGCGGAGCTGGCGGCGAGCAGCCGCACAACGGCGAACCGTGCGCCTGGGCCTCCCGGGTCGTCTTCGCTGCAGTGTGCGCAACTGCCAACGCATGCGGTCCTCATTTTAACTGGGCCAGGCCTAATCCACCTACTCAAGTCCAATGGTCCAACTGGTCGCCGATGAATAAAACTGGGCCCATAAATATTTTTGTCTTTCTGGCCCACGTTCAGGACGCTCTTCACACGACACGAGTCCGCAGCTTCTGCTACGACAATTAGGACTTTTTTTTTTTACTCTGAGCTTTTGAACTTTTAGAAATGTGATCGGTGACTTAAGTTAAAAAGCTGGTTAGTGGAGTAAGTGATTATTGACTTTTGCAATATATACTTAGCTTCTCTGCACATCAAAAATCAAAAATCAGTTCTAAATGAGCTTTTCAGCTTTTAGTTCATTTTTTTAGAAGTTAATTTTTTAGCATTCTAAAAACTAGTTTTTTAAAACTTTGTTTTCAACTTTTCAGGTAGGCTTTTTCAAAAGCCGAAACAAAACGGGGCCGCAGACGGTCATTTCATTTTGGAGCTTCCGCGTGTACACGAGGATTCGATTAATTCTCCATACTACGAAACTTTTCTCATGTTCATCTCATTCCCAGGCAAGCGAAGGCGAAGCGGTAGTGCGGTACACGCGTCTCTTTCTTCCGAAGAGGCAGCAACTCGAGATGGTGCGCGGGGCACACAACTCACACGCGGCGCGCCATCTCGCGGTACGATGAAACAGGCAGGCAGGAAGGCCCACCAAGTCCAAAAAAGCTGCAATATCGCAATATCGCACGGAGTAGCAGCGCGCGCGGCAGGCAAAGCAAAAGCACCCAAGCCAGGCGGATCCTCCCGTTGTCGACGTTTTTTGGGCCCCAGACCCCGCCCCAACCAACCGCTCCATTCTCCATTCTACAAGTTGGAGACTCCAACCGCTCCATTCTCCAAGTTGGAGACTCCAACCGGCGATTTCCTCGTCTCCTTCCACAGTTCCATCCGCCGCGCAGACGCCAGCGAGAGCCACGAAGGGACATGCGGTCCGGGACGCGGGCGCTCTGCGCGCTGGCGCTGGTGACCCTCTGCGTCGCCGCGCGGTTCGAGGGCGCCTGCTGC
>BCLG01000554.1:17965-30088 GCA_001602295.1 Zoysia matrella
GCACGGGCAAGGGCACGGGCGCAGCGCCGCGGACGGCGCGCGTGGGCCTGGCGCGTGGAGGGTGGCTGGCGCCAGCGCCGCCCTCGCCGCAGCGGTGCTCGCCTGGTGATTGGTTGATTGGTTGGGTCGGTGATCGCACATGGAAGCTTAATCGAGGTTAGAGTTGGAATGATGCTACTAATTAGGAGGTTGATGGTTGATTGTCAGTGACAGTTGTAGTAGCGGATCCGTGAAGGCATTTGTAAGTACAGTACCACGTTGTTTTGGAGAAGTAGAACAAGTTTATGATTAGTAGTTTTAGCTCTATTGTAAAAAAACATAAGAGTCCGATGTGTTTTCTACGTGTCGATGTAAATAGAGTCTGTAATGATTTTGCGGTTTTCCAACTCTTCGCTTCAAATTGCTTCAGTGCTGTCCAATTCCAGAGCACAGGCTCCCTGGAAACTTATCGTGATTCGTATGTTTTTTATGTGACATTCAATTGATTCCTGTAAAAATATTTTTTAAATTCTATAAAATTCCTATACGCTGCAAAGATGCTGAGTTCTGATGAAGTGCACTGCACGTAGCGAACCAAAAGGTATAGTTTAGAGTCAATTGGCCATCTAGAGTCCCTTCAGATAGAGATGTTTTGGACAAACCTGTCGTCAGACTATCACAATCTGATTGGTCCCCCGGATGTTCAGACGAGCAACGCTTATGTAGTTCCAGCTACATTCCTCGAGTAACATTCTACTAGATGTCACTCCAGTAGAAGAGTTGGCTGATTTTCTCGGTGTTCAGCAGGATACTTGTATACTCCCTCTCGCCTTTCCATGCGAGGTCAGCCCTCCGTAACTCATGCCACCGGATCTTCTACGCTCCTTTTCCATCCTCCTACCCTCCCCAAGCTCCTGCACTCCTCCCCTCCCTAATCTCCTGCCGTGCAGCCAGCGTCGCTCCTCCCCTTCTGAACCTCCTGCGCGTTCCCGCTGCTGCTCGTCTGATCCCCAATCTCTAGCGTGGCCGGCTCCGCTCCTCTCCTGCACAATCTCATCCCGCGCGGTGCTGGGCGCAGCCCCTTTCCCCAATCTCATCCTGAGCGGCCGGTGCCACTCCTTCCCTTCTTCGGCAGATGCCGGCAACCTCGCTTGGGGATGGTCGTCGTTGTGCTCGACCTCCAGTTGGCTGTGTCATCTTCAACCGGCCCCAAACGCGTCGCTGCAAGGTGGAAGGTCGCCACCGTCACTGGGAGCTTAGGCACTGGCGTAACAGGGGGTGAGCCAGAATGCCGTGGCATATTTAAATTTTTTATCTCAAAGTAGTTCTAATACACGTGCTAATTAAATTTCTAATTTCAATTGATATTTTAATAGTAAATACACATAGTTAGTTTTAAATTATTGTTGTATATAGATATCAAATAATTTGGTGGAGATGGTACTAACTAAATTTTAGATATTGATATAGCTTGTATATTAAACTGCTATTTTTTACGTAAGTAACTAAATTTGCGTTTAGATACCAAGGTATCTATTGGAGTTTTACCTAAATAACTTTTTCATCCACATGCTGTTACTTCGCAGTATTTTTGACACAAAATACTACAAGTTCTGTTTAATCTAAGTAAAATACTTGAAATATTTAATTTTAAATAGTGGAATGCTTGACAAAGGTAGAACTTTTGTCTACAGTGATAGAATATTTGGATTTTTTCTTAGAATATTTCGCTCTCATTTTTATGAGTTCGAACTTAATATGCATTTACGAGTTAGACATTTTTTTAAGTTGAATGTGTCCTAGATCTAGTACGTTAGGCCAAAGTATGATAGTATGAGGTGGTCATCTGGCATTTCTAGCGGGAAGTACAGTGTTTTTTTCTCTACTCTAGCCTCAATCGACTGGTGTTGCCACCATATTATCTGATGTTATCTTCGTCCATACTGTTATAAAAAAATTAGTATACTCTTCATAAAATTTTAGATACGACACTGAGCTGAGGAGGCAGGACGTTGACACCGCCGTTGCTGGGAGCTCGGGAGGACGCCGCCGCCATCGCTGGGAGCCGGAAGCCTAGGAGGATGGACGTCGTTGCTATAGGATGGATTGAGATCGCCTGCCTTCACAGGCGAAGTCACCTGCGTAATTTCACTCTCGCATCCACCGTCCAGTCGATCCAGCGGCTGCGCGCGCGTGCATGAAGATTGAAGACTGACGTGGCCCAGCTTTTCAACACAGGAAGTATCAGAGAAGTAAAATGGAGGTTAGAAATGATGGTACGCTGGTATAACTTGCAGAGTATAAAAATTCTAGAGATAAAACCAAAACAGGTGGAACAATATAGTTAGTAATGATAAAAGGGCGGATCCTTCTACAAATTAAATCAGTTTTTATTAATATTTAGTTCGAAAATGAATAAAATTGGCCATTATTAATATTTAGTTCAAAAAAGAATATAATTTTGTACCGATTCTAATCAATTCAGACCTCTATATGTTTAGTTCATTTTCTTCAGCCCGTTTTTTCAGATCTAAATTGTTGTCCCTGTTGCTAAATTACTTCCTTCATTTCTAAATTATTGTCACCATTGATTTTTAATGTCAACTTTGACTATTTATCTTTTTTAAAAAAGTTTGATGACTACAATATATTTTGTTACAATTTACTTTAATATTAAAATTATTTAAATCACAAATTATATTTCTGTAAATTTGAATTAATTTTTAGAATAAAAAAATGATCAAAATTGATATTAAAAGTTAACGGCGATAAAACGAAAAGAGTATTTCTCTTTTTTTATAATGCACATCTCTACCTCTCTTCCTTATTTTTGGTGTGCCGTGCCATTTTTAGTACTTCTTAATTCTCGCGTCCTGAATAAGAATGACAAGTTCAACTGGTTATTGTAATCTTATAAGTTAATGTACTCCATCTTCCTGATTTACGTATCATTTTGGTTTTGAGTAGAAAATTAAGAAGGGATGACAAGATGTAAAATGATGAAGAGAGATGGAGATGTAATAGGAATAAAAAAAATTTAAAATTTTGGAACGGAGGAAAATTTTCTACTTCCCACATTTTTCCAGGGAAATTTTCTGTATGATTTTTACGAAATTTCTGATATTTGTGAAATTCATGCTTTCCAAAGGTCTTACGGGAAGCGGGAGTGACAATTTGGGAAACTTGAGGAGTCTAGCATAACACTACTTTTACCGAGTATATTGTAATTGAATTCAAAAGTATTTTTTATTAAAATGCTACGTAATTTCAATCATATTGTGTAGCGCTAGTCTAGTTTCAACGATAACCAGTAGCGATGCGCCTATTCCAGCCGCTGGATGAACCGGAATGGGTTGGACGGTGGATGTGCCAGTGAAATTACGCTGGTAACTTCGCCTGTGACGGTAGGCGATCTCAATCCACTATAGGATTGCCAAAGGCAGCTGAAGGCAAGACACATCGCTGGTGTGTGCAGTCGGGATCAAGTCCTCTGAATTAGAGGACAAAATTCATGTAACGTAGCTTCTGTCACATTAAATTGAGATAGGTGCTACAGTAACTTGAATTAATTGAGTACCACTGAATTATTTCTAGCTGATACTGTAGCAGGAAACACTGCTCACCGGTACTGTTCACAGTGCTGTAGCAATAAAGTTGGATCGTTTATTTGGAATCAAACAGTTGGAAACCTACCTTAAGGCATTTGTAAGTAAGTACCACGTTGTATATTTTGGAGTAGAACAAGTTTATGATTAGTAGCAGTTTTAGCACTAGAGTTAAAAAAAAAAAAAGGAGTCCGATGTATTTTCTACGTGTCGATGTAAATAGAATCTGTAATGATTGTATGGTTTTCGAATATTGCTTCAGCGCTTTCCAATTTCAGAACACAGGCTCCCTGGAAACTTATCATGATTCCTGTATTTTTCCAGTGATATTGGATTGATTTCTGTAAAATTTTTATATAATTCCTATACAATTTTTACGTTGCAAAGATGCCAAATTCTGGCGAAGTGCACTGCACATAGTGGAAAGGTAAAGTTTGGAGTCAGTTAGCCATCTAGAGTCCCCTTCAGAAAGAGATGTTTTGGACAAACCTTGTCGTCAATACTCACAATCTGATTGATCCCCTGATGATCAGACGAGCAAGGCTTTCCAGCTGCATTCGTCGAGTAACATTCTACTAGATGTTAGTAGAAGAGTTCACTGATTTTCTCGATATTCAGTAGAAGTATGAAGCAGGATACTTGTATAGTTGTATTCGCACCTACTCAAATGATACGAGAAAAGCTGTCTAAAAAGTTATGAGAAAAGAAGGAAAGAGGAAATATGAAGATAAAACAGAGACTGATCTGGATCTGGGACTCTACTCAAAGGTAAAAATGGAGCCTTTAACAGGTTCGGGCTGGTCAGCAACTATATCATTTACTTCTAACATTATTCAAATGTTTAGGATTATTAGTTGTATTTCAAATGCTATGAATAATAAAGCAAATTATAACAAAATATAGGATATTTGTTATATTTTTTCAATAAAATGAATAATTAAAGATTATACTAAAAACAATAGTGTCAATATTTAAAAAAAGGGGGTTCATGGTAAATACTACTTCTACTTAATTGGGCTGCAAGCCTAATGTATGCGTAGCTTGGTCACGCGTCCGGGGATGATCAGCTGATTGAGACCAAGCAAGCCCAACGTTAGATTGGATCCACTTTCCTGTACAGACCAAGCTGCGCCATTTAGGTGTGTGAGCATAAGGAGTACTCCCTCCGCTCTTTAATAGATATCGTTGTTGACTTTTAAATTTAACTTTGATTATTTATTTTATTAAAAAAATGATAAATTTTATATACTTTGATATAATTTGATTTATCATTTGAGTTATTTGAATCATAACTTGAAATTTTACACATTTGCTCACCGGCTCCTCGCCTCCTCCCAACAACATTTCAGAACACATGGAGTATGAGATCGACTCCAAACTGAAATATCTATCACATTCTATGGCGAAGTTGATGCATACTGAATTATTCTTTTTCCATTTAGGACTCCTATGCAATGTGGGAACTTTACATGATTTTTCATATTGATCAGTTCGATTTTATAGAAAAATATAGAATTTAGGGGGGAAAAATCCCCACAATCGTAAGACGGCCTTAATTTTAAATTTTTGAAAGGGTTCACATTATCACATCTGATCTGTTGCACGGCACCTTAGATAAGAAATCGCATGATGTGGAAGATCACGGACAATGGCAGGAATAGGGCGCCTGTTTCTGTTAAACCGATCCGGCGCCTGGTGGATTTCAGCATCGTCGCCGCTATTGTGCGGCCCTAGCTCGCACTCGTTTATTGGTGATTGGAGAGCTGCGTTGTGAACTTGCGAGGGATAAGAGGCCAGCACAAAAGCTTCCGATGTTGGACTAGTTTGTTTTCCTCGTGGAAGCAGTAATCTGCTCTGCATTCTGCTTATTTTCTGCAGCATCCGAGTTCAGTTTTGTCAACAGTTTAAAAAAATTCGTTACACTACTGTTTTTTTTTTGTTGGGGTGGGTCTATGCGGGCATGCGGTCCGTTGGATGAGCATAGGAAATTAGGTGGTTGCACACTTGCACCTTCAGCGTTGTCCCCGGCCAGTGCAAGAACACGACTTGCCAGCAGCTGCCTAGCCCTTGCGTAAACCACTTGCAGCAATTGGCATGTATCTGCATTTGAGGCCCTAGTACAGTGGCGCGTCAGGCGACGACATTGACGGCGCAAGCTTCCGACCAATGCACAACAACTTCTTATTACGCGCTATCATGCATTTGAACCGGACGAGATAAGAACTTAATCCTAAAAATATGATAGTTTTTTCTTGTTACAAACTAAGATCAAGTCCTAATTCGTTGCTTACGGGATTAAGGAAAGATCGTGCAGGAAAATCATCTAAATTGATTGGGGATGGATAAAATATGGAGAGGACAAGCGCCTACAAGCAACCGTGTCGACGGGCACTTCTACGCCCAACCCCCAGATTCAACAGCACCTCGTCGTGGAAGACGCCGCACACCAGCACGCCGGTGCCGTGCGACGTAATTTCTCGCGGTTCGTTACTCCAGTATAAAGCGCACGGCAACCTGCCTAGAAAGGGAAGCCCAGCGCTTGCGAGACATCACCCGCACACACGTGTGACTAGCCAGCGAGCAAACCGACGACCATGAGAGGAAGGACGAGGCTGATCTGCGCGGTGCTGCTGCTGCTGCTTCTCTGCGTGCCCACGCTGCTCGAAGGCGCATGCTGCGCCGCCGCCGCTGGCGGTGGAGGTGGAGGGGGTGGCGGTGTAAGGGGAGGAGGTGGCGGCGGCGGAGGTGGTGGTGTAAGGGGAGGAGGTGGCGGCGGCGGAGGTGGTGGTGGGGGGGGAGGAGGAGGTGGAGGGGGAGGCGGTGGTGACGATGGTGATGATGGAGGCGGTGTAGGTGATGCGTATGGCCGTGGCATCTGGAAGGTCTCGGCAATCGTCGCTGCCATCACGGCAGCGGTGCTTATTTAGACGCTTATCAGCAGCAGTAATCGGTTCAAGCTTGTATAAACCCCCACCACATTGTCATGATCCCAAGCTTGTGACTGCCAATGGTCTGGATCAGTAGTCTGTTCATATAGCTGTATTTCGCAGGAGTGGATTTTTTTTCTAGGGAAGGAGTAGACAGATTGATGTATCATATTACTATTTTCGATATGGGATAGATCCATATATACTCTATGGAATTATGATCAACTGTGATAATAAAAAAAATTGAATCCATTTGTTAGTAGTGTGTACAACAATTCTACTAATGTAATTATTGTATTTCTATGCTGTATTTCAGTGTATATAAACTGATGGAATGGTTTTATTTCAAATCCATGTAGTTACTTAACATGTAAACCGAAGGTTATACGGCACGGCAACTGTCACACTATCTTTCTGGTTAAGAACCAATATACTGTGTAATGATAGCTTGAGTTTTTCTCCAGTAGTTAATTGGCATTTCTACCTGTAGTTTTATAAATTCGATACGTTAGCAGAATCTTGGTGCAGGGTTTAGTTGCTGCATAATCATCATAGCTAAGCATATACTTACTCATGATCACGGTTTATGGTTCATATATATTTAAACACATAACCATGACTAAAATTCTTGACTGGCTAGCTACTCCCTCCGGTTTTAAAATATTAACATTTTGCCTTCTAACATCAACTTTAATCATCCGTCCTATTCAAAAAATATATTCAAATATAATTTTTTTTGCTATTATTCACTTTATCATTAGTGATATTTAAAGCATGACTAATAATTTTACACATTCGAGCAAATTTTTTGAATAAAACGAATAGTCAAAGTTGAATTTAAAAATCAACGGCGATATTAATTAAAGAACAGAACAGAGAGAGTATGTTGTAATGTACCTGATTAATTTTACTATTTTCAATATGTGATCGATCCTTACACCATGCAATTAGGATGTTTTTCAGGCCGTGTACCATATTGCGAGACTGGGAGTTTTACAGTGCGTGATTCTCTCAGACCCTGCAGATTGCTTTTATGACTGGCTCTTAGGCGCGGTGTTGACAATGTCTTACCGCTTGCATGATCCACCCACTGATTGAGTAGTCACGACACGAACTTGTTGTCATCCTTATCGTGAAAATTGCGCGTCTCCTTAGCTAATCATTCATACACATATATCCGTCTTCTTGTCCCCGTTGATTACTTGATCATAGTTTGATACTCTACTTCATCGACGACGGCTGATTTTTTAAAGGTAAAATGTGTGGAGCCATTCATAGATGACAGCTAATTCCCCGCCTCGCGTAGAGCAGAAGTTCCTGTTAACTGGCGATGTAAGAAGTGTACGGGAAGATAAGCATTTTGACCTCGTTCAAGCACCTGCTGGCTCATTCAAAAAATTTAAATAAAAATATATCCGACGCGTCAGGTTAGCCCAATAACCGGGCCAAGCTTTGTCTCTGCGTGTTGACCTGTCTAGCACTGCCGTGTGGTGTTTCGTTTTCACATATTCAACGGCGACTCCACCTGAAACCAAGACTAGTACGTAGCAGCGGTGGACGATGGCAACTGCGTCGTCAGTACGCCACAGTTTCCCGGTTCTTCAGCTCCTCCCTACCGGCTTAATCTACCACCTCGATCGTCTCGTCCTCCGGTCGTCAATCCTCTTGATCGTCGCTTCTCTCGTCGTATAAGAGACGCAGCTGGCAGCCGATCGATCGAAGCACCACCGTACACGAGCGAGGCCAGCGACGAAGAAGCGGCGGCAATGAGTGGAGACGGGAGGCGGCTGATCTGCACGGCGCTGCTGCTGCTGCTGTTGCTCTGTGTGTCCGCACGTCTGCAGAGCGTTGAAGGCAGGGGAGGAGGAGGAGGAGGAGGCGGCGGGAGGGGAGGCGGAGGTGGGAGAGGAGGAGGAGGAGGAGGGATCGGAGGAAGGGGCGGAGGGTTCGGAGGCCGAAGCGGTGCCGCCCCGGGATTGGTCTCCGACGCCTCGTGGTTCTCCGGCGCTGCCGCCGCGATTGCGGCCGCTGCGCTCGTTTGGCGATAATCTCATGGCGGTGTGCAGATAGTCCGTGCTCCTTTTGCGCTTCATGCTCCGTGCTCAGTAGCGTATGCATATATTTTCCCGCGTGTGAAGTGTATAATTTGTTTTCTTAAAAATTATATTTCCCTGCTTGTGAAGTGTACTCTTTTCATTCCTAAATTGTTATATCTATTGACTTCTAACATCAACTTTAACTATTCGTCTTTTTAAAAAAGTTTTAATAAATATTATATATTTTATTTTAATTTATTTTAGCATTAAAGTTGTTTGTACCATGAGTTATATTTTTGCATATTTGAAATAAATTTTTTTAATAAAAAGACTGGTCAGAGTTAATATTAAAAATCAACAGCGACAACAATTTAATAATTACGATGATAATCTAATGGCGGTGTGCAAATAGTCAATACTCTTTTAACTATTTGTCTTATTAAAAATATAATAAATATTACTATTTTTTATAATTTATTTTACTATTATAATTATTTAAAATACGATTAATAATTTTATACATTTAAATAAATTTTCTCAAGCCGGGTGCTTCCCAAGCCCTAACGGCGAGGAAGATGCCCACATCGACGAACGGAAGGAGAACCCCACCCTGTCCACCAGCGTTAGAAACATGCAGTACGAGTCTAACGTAAATGCAGCAGATAAGATGACCTCAGTATGTCAAACTTCGAGATAAGAGTCGCTCAGTTACTTAAATCAGTTCAAATGGGTCACGGGGATAGCACACATGCTGAACATGTCTGCAAGCATGCGAAGCCTGTTTGACCTGTCCAGGTTGCTAGGCTACTCAATGCGACACATTTTTTTTACTGACGAAAAGAGTATTCCTCAGGGTAAATAAAACAAGTGATAGTGAATAAACACAAATTTGTGCCATTTTCTATATTTAATGCTGTATATACAAGCTTTCACCAGGTGTAGATCCTTGCAGGCCAAGATTTTGAGGCGACTGGCCAAGTTGACATTGAAGGAGAGAACTGGTGCTGCAAATTTGTTCTAACCTTGCACGTTCAGAGAGTATAATAATTCCTGAGGTAGATAGGAGACAATGCAGCAGCGTTAGAAGAGAAGTGGCAGTGAAATACACGGGATTGGAGAGTCATTTGGAGATTGAGAATACCAGATCCCCTTGACTGGTGGCAAGGGAAGCGTACAGCTCTGAAAGAGATTTCTCTTCCCACAATCTTTCCAAGCGTGGATAATGTTCTGGCTTTGTCTCATCTGTGCTGGAGTTATTGGTGGCCAAACAGTCATCCATGGAGTTCTTCCTGACATAAATCTCAACTTCGTTGGGTTGCCTAGACAATTGAAGAGCGATAAACTGCACGATGCAGGAGCAGAGCCTTTCTTTGTCAGCTTGCCAAGTAAACTAAAATTAAATTAGGACCAGCACGTTTATGGTGGCAAATGATCACCTGGCACAGATGCTGAATCGATAATGTCGGCTGACAACTGAGATAGGGCCTTTCCAATTTAGGCATCGTTTCTCCATCAAGTGGAAGAAGAAGAAGATACAAGTTGAACTGCAAAACAGAAACAGAATATTCATTAATAAATTATTTTGGAGTCTCCAAATTAACCTTTTATCTGCTCATTGTATGAATATTCCAAAGTAGGGCACTAAAAGAAGAAATTTAGAGACCAGTGCATGTTGTGCACTTCCTTTTTACCTTGCTATCAAATTCATCATCAGCAATACGAAGCTGATCCACCAACCTCGCAACACGTCCAGCCTTGGCTGTCCTTCCACTAGAGCCAACAGCATTGCCATGCCGAGTTTGACTGCGGGTGCCATTTTTCCCCCATGCAAGCATCTCTCCCCGTAGTGGTGAAGTAGCCAACATATCTCTAGCACCTCCTGAATTGTCATTATCCTCAGTGCCATTCTCGATGCTTGTGGTGGTCTTAACAGGGGAACGCCGTGGCATGGGCCACCTCCTAGCTCTTTTCTGCCTTGCATCTGGAGAATGATGATCATCAACAGAAGATAACTCTTTGCTTCCATCGTTGCCATTTTCTTCTCTAGCTTCCTCACCAAAATCAGTCGGGACAATATCAGGAGAACTTGTTCGCCCTCTCCTCCTTGACCGCATATACCCCCGAGTCTTTCGTGAAGAATCTAAGTCTATTGCTTTTGCAGCGGAGCGCTTCTTCACAAGTGCTTCTGTTTGTCTCCGAAACGTTTCAGCAATGGATTCTTGAATCTTCCATGAGAAACGAAGCTAGTGTCAACAATGCTAATAAGTACAAAGGGCCTGTTTGGATGCTGCCTGAATGCCAGCTGCCTAGGCCAGGCAGCGATCCCAGTCCCAGGCAGGAGGGCTGTCTGTGCCAGGCAATTTCACCAGGATGGCAAGCAAATATGCCCGATATGACAAGCTTTAGTTGGGTTACTAATTGTCAGCAAGAGAAGCCTACCTTTTTGTTGCGAGTCCTTTCCTCTTCGCTGATAGAAAGTTCCTGCACTATCAAGAATATTAGAAGTACCGCACCAGAATTAAATGAGCTAAGCAAACAAAGAAGTGTGGAAACTGGAGAGTTTATGCATCACCTCTTCCTCGTACTTATCAATATTTGGATATAAAGCCAAAATTAAAGCATCATAATTAGGATCATCCCTCAAAGAACGTCTACTTGCACAATGAGCACGGCATGCTGGGCACTCATTGTTTCTGCAAGACAAAGCATCGCTTAGACCACACAGAATTTCCATGTCTTTAAGCTGCAATAAGGTTAGGGCTCCATTTTTGAAAAATGGCACCAAGACATGTGACAAGTAACATCGCAGACCATACCCAAGGCGCATCGACTTATCAATGCAATCCCTACAGAAGCGGTGCAAACACTCCATCACAGTCCTCGTTTTCCGAATAATTCCTGCAAAATAGGACCATAACAGAAAAAGATAGTGAGATATGAACATTTGCATAGAGATATTACTCATAAATTCACATATAAAAAGTTTAGTTAACCTATAAAGTCGACTTGTATATTTTTTTAACATGAAGATATGAGCTTGACTTTCTGAAATTTTTCACAAAAAAAAAAACTAAAGCATTTACATTCTGCAGACATTTCCCTATTCTCCTGAAGGCAACAACAATATGCAGACTTGTATATATGTGTGATGGTGAGATATTTGACCTAGTTTCACCTTTTGTAGCTACTACTAATAATAAATTATAACCATACATCTGCATAATCACGTCATAGAACTCTAATTACAAGCAAAGGGATCGTACAAAGTACAGAGAAGCACTGAATCTCAAAGCAAGCTGGCATAGCCATAGCACATTATTACCTAAGCATATTGGACACTGCACTTCCTTCCGGATATCCATCAATTTCACAAGTACAAACCTGTATGAAAAACAAACAAGCAGTTAGCACTTAGAATTTTTAGTAAATGTGGATAAATATTTTAATTATACATTCTCGGACAGAAAAGTTTGGCAAGCTCAATAAGCCAAAACTTTTCAAAAAAACAAGAAATAGGATGTTCACAATAAGTGTGGTTACAGAATTTTATGGACTATGTGATGTGTAACAAAGTAT
>BCLG01000554.1:30713-52652 GCA_001602295.1 Zoysia matrella
GCCCCAACCTTCCCCGTCGAGTGCCACCGCCTATCGAAGCCGTGCGCCGTCGCCGAAGTCCCACCACCGTGCCTCGCCGTCGCGACCTCGCCTCCGGCCATCCTCGACACCGTCCGACCCCGCGGTGAGAACCCCCTCATCCCCCTCATCATTTTAAGCTCAACCCCATCGAGAACCGTGCCCCGACGAGCTCAGACGAGCTCGCCGGAGTGGCCGGCCATGGCGCTGCCGCACTGCCCCGGTCGCGGGCTGCCCCAACCGTCCGATCCAGACTGAACGGCCGATATTAGATCGCGCCACCTCATTAGATCTAATTGAATCCTATCCGCCCGATCGAGATCCACATTCATCCGATCTAAATCCAACGCACCAGATTAAGCCACGTCGCCTACTTTATCAGAACCATTCAATTTGAAATCAAAGGCCCAGATTAAACATCATTTTCCGAATAAAATAAATCAAACCCTTTACTGCGTCAGCATGACCTCACGATGACGTCAGCAGGGCCGGTTAATTAAAATTAATTAGAAAATTTTAGTTAATTGATTTCAGATTAATCTGTTAATTACTAAATAAAATAATAATTAATTAATAATCTGAGAAATAAATTTGATAATTAGCTAATAATTAATTATAATAATTATTTAATAATTAACTATGACAATTTTACAGAAAAGGCACTATACTTATTTTTAATAATAAATTAGTCCATGCCGAATGACAAATTTACATTTAAACCCCTGAACTTTTCTGTAATTACTTTTTAATCCTTAATTAATTTCGTAAATTATAGATAGGTCCTCAGTACCTAATTATTAATTACAGATTAGTCCCTGAAACTTATAAATGCTATAACTTTTAAACCGTAACTCCGATTTCAGTGAATAATATACCAAAACAATCGTATCGAAATAACCTATGCATTCATGACATAATCATACTGATCTTGATCTGTTTTGTTGCATATTGATTGATTGTTTGTGCTCTCGTGCATTAGACGACTTCGTCTCTGACCCGCAATACGAGGATTTCCAGCAGTAGTAGTTTGAAGTAGTTGAATACTGTTCCTAGGAGCAGCAAGGCAAGTATCCTTTACCATTTTATGCCTATTTTACAAACCCTCTATCTTATAGATTACATGCTTGTGTAAAGTTGAATGCGCATCTACTATTTGGAATTCACCTAGTTTTCTTATTATGCCTTGTCACCCTAGTTTAACTTTTTGTTGGGTAGATTACATACTTAGCTTGCTGTTGTCGGGATGGGTGATACTAATTTGATTTATTATCATCTTTGCTTCACGAGGATTAATGGGTTATTTAATAGTAACTTGGAGATTAGTAGCGAGACAGTAAGTCGGTCAAACGGTGTGAAGAGAGGCAGAGGTAGACCAAACTTGACGTGAGAAGAGTCTGTGAAGAGAGATCTGAAGGATTGGGATATCGTCAAGGAGTTAGGTTTGGATAGAAGTTCGTGGAGGCTAGCAATTCACGTGCCTGAACTTTGATTGTCGTTTGTTGCTTTTTTTTTTGTCATCTCTCGGGGTTTCATCTCCAGCCTATCTCAACTTGCTTGGGACTAAAGGCTTTGTTGTTGTTGTTATTGTTGTCGTTGTGTTGGAGATTAGTGGAGCTGTGTGCGAGTTTACCGGCACTGTCCCTTGGTATGTTATCTTCTCAAATCTAAGGACCGGTTCGTGAAGCGACCACCCATTTGTTACCGTACAACCACGAGTTAAGAATAGGCTCGGCCTGGCGTAGTAAGTGGTGGAGACCAGTTCTGTGCGTGCCAACCGGTGGAGCGGCAAGTTACGCCTGGATCCGTCTGAAGAGAGAGTTACTCCCGGAAACTATCTGGCACAAGAGGGGAACTTTCCAAAGTTACGGTTAGTGCCTTATTAGGTGAAACTTCAATGGGCACGTACAAGCTGGAGTAAGCCATAAAAAAGTCTTAAAGTGATCTTTTGGTCCTCACACCAAAGAAAATGTGCGAGTGCGACGGAACAGGCATAATGGAGATTTCTTTAGTCCACCTGAAAACGAGGGATGAAATCACTTCTCGTGAGGAATTGTGTACAACCTCTGCAGAGTTAAAACTGTCATGACAGCCGTGCTCACGGTCACGAGCATTGCATGGACCCTCACATAATTAGTGAGACTTTGGTAGGGTTTGGTTGGTGATCATAGTGAGATACTGTGATTGGTTCTTATGTTGGTGCTACAGCTGGGTAAGCTGTAGACATGATTGATCTATAGGCGCGATGTCTTTCACTTAGTAAATAAGTGTTTAATAGGATGTGTGTTTCTATGATGTGCTTTTACGCAAAAGAACCTTATACTGCCTTTTCTTATTTACTACCACATGTCATACTTTCCCACACTTGCTGAGTACATTCCGTACTCAATTTTGCCTTTATAAATGCTGCTCAGTAAAAAGAGAAGTCTGGGAGAACATTGAAGACATTGGAGCTGAAGTCTAGGCGAGCTACTTTGGTCATCTACCTGTGGAGCCCAAGAAGTTTATTTTGTTTTTCGCTGCTTTGGTTTGTAATAATTTATAAGACTCTTAGTTATTTTTATAATAGATTAATTTTAGTTTATTCGAGACATAGTTCAGTTACCATTAATGAAGTCACTTTATGTGTGAAACTTGATTCTTGAGCGTACATAAAGGGTCACTTGGTTTTGCCCTTAAAACTGGGTGTGACAGAAGTGGTATCAAAGCCGTGTTGATCGTAGCATGCGAGTCTAGAATAGAATGGACGTCTAAGACCTTAATTTCAAAACTATGTGCCAAAAGTTTTGCAAAATTTCATTTTTCTCCGCATCTTAAATCTATTTACATTTTTTTAATACATGCTCTTCTAAAATTATAGATGGCAAGAATAAGGTACACAGCACGGAAGCAGACTGGACTAAGAGGAACGCCACTAGGACCATTGGCAAGAAGGCTTGCAAGGAGATCAACCCCAACCCCACTGCCAACCATACTAGAAGACGTACCGGAAGTCCAACCGAGGTATGAAACCAGGGTGCTTAGCGATTCGGACGAAGAACAACCTTATGAGAAGGACGTCCACACGGTGTGTGACCAGTTGGTGCAAACAATACCCTGAGAACCAGCAGCATCTCAAGAGCCGGTGGATACAGAAGAATCCGAGCCAGAAGAGGAGCCAATGGAACTAAAAGAATATAAGCCCGAAGAGGAACCGTAAGAGGAAGACTACATCAGGTCTCCGTCACCTAGGGTGCAAGAAGAACAAGAAGATAGAAGACCATAGCACCGCACGCCATGGTCTTTGTTTACCGTATCACTTTGATGCATATAGTTGGGATTGTTTATTTTTTCTTCTTTTCATCTATCTCGATCATCAATCTCAACTCTTCTTTCCATTACACCAGATGGTTTACACCACGCGCACTGCAGCTGATCAGGGAGGTTCTTCCAACCAAATTAACCAGAATAACCAGAACTAGAACAACCATATCCTTCAGAATAATAACCAAGGTGGCAACAACAACAATAACAACAACATCAATGCCAATGGAATGGTTGGACCATTCGCACAGATCATAGCTATGCAGACGCAGTTGATGCAGAACATGATGCAAATTCTCACTCAGATGCAGCAGAATCAAGGTGCAGCACCACAAGTTTAGGACCAATACAAGCTAGGCGTGTTTCTGAGGACTAAGCCACCCACCATCTCTCAAGCCAAAGATCCTTTGGAGGCTGACGATTGGCTTAAATCAATTGAGAAGAAGCTGGCCATAGTACAGTGCAACGACCGTGAGAAAGTACTCTACGTAACACATCAGTTGGCTGGAGTTGCCGCAGACTGGTGAGATGCTTACTGCAGTGCTTATGCTAATGCTGCAGGCATCACTTGTAACGAAGTCAAAACCAACTTCCGCTTTCAATATGTTCTAGCTGAGACCATCAGACTGAAGAATAAGGAGTTTCAGAACTTGAAGAAAGGTGGTATGCCAGTGAATGAATACTTCAACAAATTCACTCAGCTATCGAGGTATGCTCCAGAGGATGTGAACACCGATAAGAAGAAGCAAGAGTTGTTTCTTGATAGGCTGAATCATGATCTCTAGTACCAGCTTATGAATAATGACTATATAAACTTTCAGAAGCCGGTGGACAAAGCACTTGTCCTTGAAAACAAACGGGCAGAGATTGAACGTGAAGGAAAAAAAAAGATGTCATTCAATGGGCAGCCTTCCAATCCCAATGTCTGCCCCCGCATGATGCCACCATAGGGGTCGATGTATCGTCTTCCGTATACTGAAAAACCACTAATGCAAGCTTCACGTCCTAACTTCTAGATGCAGATGCAGAAGCCAAACTTTCAGGCAGCACGTCCTAACCCACCACAGATGCCTCGTACTGGGAATCAGGCAATACCTCGTCCTACAGTACCAGCTCAGCAGAACACTAGCAAACCAGTCAGTGAAGCTCGAGGAGCATGCTTCAAGTGTGGTATGTCGAGACACTGTGCTAACAACTGTCCTAACAAAGCCGCCGCGCCACCTATGAGATCAGCTCAGAAGTCCAATCAGAGAAATAACCAATGCCAGTCTAACTACATATATGACAAAGTGAACCATGTGACCAGTGAAGAAGCTCAGCACGAGCCAGAAGTTGTGATGGATACGTTCCTTGCAAACTCTAACTCTGCTCCTGTTTTATTTGATTCTAGAGCATCACATTCATTTATAGCATCAAGTTTTATGGCAAAGTACGAAATTTCCATAGTTATCATTAAAAATACTATGCTAGTAAGTTCTCTCGGAGAAAAATTGAAAACTAGACATTTATGCCTAACAGTAGGTCTACATATAAGGTGGGTAGAATTCTTGTCCAATCTCATTGTTCTGGAATCAAGAGGGATAGATATAATCTTCGGAATGGACTGGTTAAAGAAGTATGACGGAATAATACAGTGTGCAAGAAGGCCAGTTCAGTTAACAAGTACCAATGGAATAAAGGTTGAGTTTGTAGCAGCCAGTACAGCGGGACCAACGTGTGTGCACAATAAGATGGAAGGCAAAACTATTTGAGGAAATACGAGTTGTCTGTGACTATCAAAATGTGTTTCAGAAAGAATTACCATGTATGCCACCTGACCGTGATATTGAATCTCTTATTGACTTAATGACTAGAACAGCACCTATATCTAAGAGGCGATGCCCGTTAATGAATTAGTAGAACTTAAGAAGCAAATCACGGAGCTTCAAGAGAAGGGTTCCATTCGCCCTACCTCATCACCATGGAGAGCACCAGTACTCTTCGTGAAGAAAAAGGATAGGACTCAAAGGATGTGTGTGGATTATAGATCCACAAGTATCCCTTACCTAGGATTGAAGATCTGTTCGATCAGATGAAAGAAGCGTCAGTATTCTCGAAGATTAATTTAAGGTCAGGCTATCATCAACTAAAGATCAGAGAGTCAGATATACTGAAAACTACTTTCAAGACCAGATATGATTTATATGAGTACATAGTCATGTCTTTTGGATTAACCAATGCCCCTGCTTACTTCATGTATATGATGAATAAGGTGTTTATGGAGTACTTGGACAAGTTCGTGGTCGTGTTCATCGACGACATCCTGTTATTCTTCAAGAATGAAACAGAACATGAACAACATCTAAGGTTAGTTCTTGAGAAGCTCAGAGAGAATAGTTATATGCAAAATCTAGTGTGAGTTTTGGTTGGATCAAGTATTTTTCTTTGAGCATATCATATCCGCAGAAGGAGTAGCAGTTGATCCGAGCAAGATCAAAGAGGTAGTGAATTGGATGCCACCAAAAAATGTGTCAGATATTCGCAGTTTTTTTATTAGCAGGATACTATCGTCGGTTCATAAAGGATTTCTCAAAGATAGCCAAGCCAATGACACGATTGCTAGAAAAAAGAAAGGAGTTCGAATGGTCGAAAAAGTACCAAACTAGTTTTGAAGAACTTAAGAAGAGATTGACATCAGTCCCAGTACTGATTCTGTCGAATATTACTAAGAAGTTTGATATCTATTGTGATGCTTCACGTCAAGTCATGTCACGTCAGGCTGGGTAAGCTGTAGGCATGATTGGTCTATATGCGCGATGTCTTTCACTCAGTAAATAAGTGCTTAATAGGATGTGTATCTCTATTATATGCTTTTACGCAAAAAAAAACTTATACTGTCTTTTCTTGTTTATTGTCACATGTCATACTTTTTCACATTTACTGAGTACATTTCGTATTTAACCTTACCTTTATAAATAATGCTCAGTAGAAAGAGAAGTCTGAGAGAACATTGAAGACCCTGTAGCTGAAGTCTAGGCGAGCTATTTCAGTCATCTGCCTGTGGAGCACAAGAAGTTTATTTTGTTTTTCGCTGCTTTGATTTGTAATAATTTATAAGACTCTTAGTCATTTTTGTAATAGGTTAATTTTAGTTTATTTGAGATATAGTTTGGTTTATTATTAATGAAGTCGCTTTATTTGTGAAACTTGATTTTTAGGCACACATAAAAAGTCATTTAGTTTTGGCCTTAAAAAACTGGGTGTGACAAGGACACAAATGCAGGGTAGAAGATGAAAACAGAAGGTACGGGAAAATGCTTACACAGTGAGCTTTACGGAATTCAAATGAAAGGAAAATCACACAAAATCAGTTAGTGAAAGGGATACCAATAGAAGTTTGTGTGTCGATCTGAGTTAAGACATCTAAACAGCACAATACCTAGCGTGGACACGGAGGTCAGGGGAGCAACAGTAGAAAGAATATACCAGGCATTCAGAGTTTGGCAGCAGTGCAGCACGATTCATGACCAAGAAAACGGTGACTCCCCCAATGAACAACTGAAAACACATACCCCTAGTACAGGCACAGGTAGCACCTGTGATATAACTTATCACTCCCCAAGGAAGATCTTACGTGGGGTGAATCGGACAATGTCATTCCTACCAGATGTTAAGGGAATGGCGTTCCCACAAACCATTCAACATGACGAACAAGGGTGCACGGGTGGCAGAGAAGCAAGAGGGCTCGCATGGTCGCCTACTCGCCTAAGCATGGTAAGACCATGGTGATCCTGGAGGTCAGGCTAGCAGCAACGAACAGGACACATGCCAGAGTTCGCAGCAGCAGCCGCAAAAGATTCAGTAACAAGAGAAACAGCAAACTGTTCCAATATGAAGCTTAAACACGACGGAGGAACGAAAAGGAGCGCGGATTCAGCTGTGGCAGGAGGCTCCGGCAGAAAAGCTTCGGTTTGCGACGATCCACCCAGGATTCCGCCGCCCAGCATTTGCCGTCGCGAGCACGGCGCCTCCGGAGCCGTGCGACATGACGAAAGCATGCATGTTACGGACAGATCCCAAGCCTCGTAGGTGATGGGAGCGCTTGCGCCGTCGCACGACTGAAGCGGCCCCCGGCTGGGCCGAGCGAGCACATAGCATGATGCTCCGTCGCCGCAACGGACCTGAGCCATCACGCAAGTCAGGGTACCACGAAGATCCCACGCCTCGAGGGGACTGAGGGAGCTCTGGAGCGGGAGCCGACGTAAGAACAACGCGGCCGCCGCCAGGTCGCGGCTGCGCAAGGCACCACCTGAAGGAAGCCCCTGCCGCCACCCCGCCGGACCGGAGCAAGCCACCGGGACGCGAAGAAGCGACGACGACCAAACCCCACGCGAGGCAGAGCAGGCGACGGGGAAGAGTGGAGACGAAGGAAGGGAGGAGAGGGAAGCGGTTCAGGGTAAACTCACTCATCCATCTCGCCGTCGCTCTGCGACGACTCGCTGTCGCGGCCCTCGTCGCCCGCACCGCCGCCGCCTTGGCCATCTCCTTCGTCCTCCTCAGCGTCGGCGTCGGAATCTGCCGAACCCATCAAACGCGCACACACCCAGGTCAGCGAAGCCCGGAGAGAAACAACACCGCGCATCCCATCACGACGAGACGGCGTCGCGTCGTCAACGAGCTCAGTACCGTCGCGCCGGTCCTTTTCCCGCCTCGGCCCGCCGTCCCGCGCCTCCGCCGCCGCTCCGTTCACCAACTTCTTGGGAGAGCGCCCGCCGCCGCCGCCGCCTTCCGCATCGGCGTCGGAAGCTTCCTCGACTCTGCCGTCGCGGCCAGGAGAGGCGGACGACGGGAGCGGGCGCTTCTGCGCGGGCATTCCGGCCGCTCGCTCGGCCCCGCGCGCGGCGTTCGTGACGGGAGAGGCGAGCGCGCGAGGGAGGATGGAGGAAGGGGAAGCCGGGTGGTGGCTGGTGGGTGGAAGGACGGACGGGAGCGGGTCGAGTCGACGGAGGCGGAGAGCGAGAGGAAAAGAAAGGCAAGGCAACGCGACGCGAACGAACGAACTCGAGGCCGAGGTAGGCAAAGGGAGAGGAAAAGAGGCCAGTGCCCCTGCCCGGCGGCCCCTATGTATGTCGTGTAACTTTGGGCTGGTGCCGATGCGCTCGGCCACGCGCATCGTGGACGCCCTGGCTGGCGGTTGGCGCTGCCGAGCTTTCTCGCCCGTTTTCTCGGTTGGCGAGAACAACCCGCGCGGCGCAGACGCCGGACGCGCGGCGGCGGCGCGGGTGCGCGGCACCCGGGCGCCACGCTCAATGCCGTGACGCTGATCTGCGTAACCGCCTCAAGTGAACGAAGCAGGGGAAGCGAGCGTTCGAAACGAGCAGAGATCCGGCGGGCGATTCCCTTCGCTTCTCGTCAAGTGACAAGTCAGTGCCCGTTCCGAGGCCAGAACGCTCGCCGTCGACGGGTCAACGATGAAGGCAGCGACGGCGACCTGGTGTTTCAGGAGATCCGAGGCGGGGAACACGATTCTTCCACGCGGCTGTGAGGGGATCGTGTTCGTTTTTCTTGAACAGGGATCGTGTTGTGTGGAGCACTGAACGATGATGATCCTTTTTTTATTTTTGAGTTTATTGTTGTGATGGAATGGACGTCATGATTTATCATGCTAGAGTTCTTCGTTGCAGGTGGGCTTACTGGGCGAGTGCGCTCCCAGGCGCAAGTCATTTCTTGGTTCATACTAGAGGTGCTGCTTTGTTCCACAGCTGGTAGGCCTCCAATGCAAACCCAAGGTCCAATGGGCTGCCTACCCAGGCCCGATCAGCTGTTTTGCGCTCCAAAACTGATCCGGCTGCTTTGTCGGATGAAGTATGCAACGGTCGGGAGCGGCGATCAACACCGAGGGCCGGTTTGTTTGTGTGCTCAACAACAATGCTTATTTTTAATTTATTCATAAAAGTGAGTAAGTAAAGTTTAGTTGTGTATAGGTGCACAATATATAAGTAACAATTAAAATCCACTTCTAAATAAAAATTCAAGTTCATCACTAATGAGAGAGTAAAAAAAGATAAAAATTATTTTTATATCCTTTATAGTTTGCTCGTAGCCTTATGGATAGCTTTAGTTATTTTTTTATCAACAACTTTCACAATGTTTATAACCCACTCTAAGAAATATTTTATAGCTTATGATCTCCTTTTATGCCCTAACCACGGACTCATTTAGATGAGTGATTGAGCTTCTGTGGCTGCGAGCAAATCATTATGTACAACAGCCACATCTGGAAAAACACGAACTATATACATAATATTTTAGTTATATTTTTACTGATATCTAGTCAAATAAATAATATTAAAAGGTAAATTTCATGTTCACACTGGTACTGATACATAGGGAATCTCGCTAGTGGTGGTAGGAGCAAGACATACACCAGACCAAGCTGGTTGTTATGTATTTAAGTAAAACATAAATGCTCAATTATACAACTACTCTCATCTATGGATGTGTGTGTGTATATATATATATATATATAGGCACGATATATTATATGATACTATTCAATCGTTAATAAATGTTATCATTTCTGATTATATTTCTAAGTATACAAATTCATAATATCCGCAGTAAACATGTATATGTATATACATGGAAGATGCTAAAATATGTTCATATTAGAAATGCTTATATTTTAAAATAAATAAAATACTCCTTAATTTATATTTTTTTTTCTTGAGAAACTATGTTACTTCATATGGCCTTATCAACTTATTTATTTACAGGTTTGCATGCCCCACTCCCTCCAAACAAACCCAATATTGTCACTAACCATCTGCCACGAGAATACGATTATGTTCACCATCTACCTTGTATCTATGCTACATGTATATAATGTCTGGTTTAAATCCTTTCATCTTAACAATCTTAAAAACACAAGATATTTTTTTATTAAGAAGGAGGTACAATAGCGACCAAAGAAAAGAAAGCGTGGAGTAACTCTAGGGCGCTAGTGGTAGGGGGAGAAGTAAGGAGGTGTGATGACAGTTGGCTCTAGATGCGGTGGTGCAACAAAGAGTCTTTATATTTAGAGATGAAGGTGGCAGATACAACGCATGGAGTGAGGAAGCAGTGGCTATGCATGATTACGATTGAAAATGCATAACTTTAAAATTAATCTAACTATGATAGAACGTCAGTAAAATATGTTTTCTTCGGATGGTGCACCCATATAAATTGAGTAGAGATTTTGGTACTATATGTATATAACTTTATCTATCATTTGCTAATAAACGTTATATTTAACAATCTTTGTAATCATAATATAGCACATTCAAAACATAAGTTCACCATCAATGCAACTCACATGCTTAGATATCATACCATATTTTTCATAATCTTATGTTCTGCATCCTCTCCAAAAGTTTATTTTGTGAGTTATTAAGCGTCTATGAAACGCAATTAGACGAGTCCTTACTCCTTAGTGGCGGTAATAACGGCGGCGCGCACCGTGGAATGCGTGAAGCCAGGCAGGTGGCTGGGGACCCCGCTTTATAGCCTGGCGACACCGCCGCCGTGGCGAGAGGACCGTGGCATGGGGAGTGGGAGAAACAGCAGTGACTGCTGAGGTTTTGCCCCCAACACTCCTCACGCCTGGACCACTCCGCTGCATCCTCCACCTCTCCTCCGCCCAATCCCGTCGTCCTCGTCGGTGCCGCCTACAGAATCCGTGGGATGGCAAGCTCCAGCGGTGGGTTTCAGGCGACGGATGAGATCCGGGAGGTGGAAATGGAGATCGTGGAGCCGGAGCCGGAGCCGGTCGGATCGAAGAGGGCTAGGGATCCGCTCGACGGCATGGATCCCCATCGTAAGCCCCCATGCTTGCTCCCTACATGTATTCTCTACTGGTTCGTCTGTTGCCTTTTGCTTTGATTGCGGCGCGGTTGGTTGGATTGCTTTGCGATTACTTGGAATGCTAGAATCGTGTAGGCTGTTTTAGATCTTATATGTGGATGGATAAAGTATCTCTTTTCCTGGGCGTTGGTTTCCATTGATTTGGTGTTAGGCTTATTTTGATTATTTTGTGGGAGGAGTACTCGGAGCGGGAGGTGGTTTGTGTCTTGCTGGTTTGGAGCTGTGGAGTGTATTTAGATGGCTAGCATCGCGATGTGCAGTTTCTAGGGTAGGTTTTGCCTTGACATGCTGAGATGTGGAGTATTCTGGGTTATACTGTTTTTGATAGATGGATTTGGATTAAAATTTTTTTGCATCTGCTTATCACTGGCTAGATTGCCTGCTCTTAGGTTTATTTTGATTATTATGTGGGAGTAGTACTCGGAGCGGGAGGTGGTTTGTGTCTTGTTGGTTTCGAGTTGTGAAGTGTATTTAGATGGCTAGAATCGTGCTGCACAGTTTCTAGGCTAGGTTTTGCCTTGGCATGCTGAGATGTGGAGTATTCTAGGTTATACTGTTTCGATAGATGGATTTGGATTAAAAAAAATTGCATCTGCGTATCACAGGCTTGATTGCCCGCGCCATTGTGTGCATGTGGTGGGGGCCTGTTCTACTAGTTGCCATAATGGCGGAGGATCTGGAAGCCATTTTATCTGCAGATCATATCTGTAGCACAGTTAGGGCTTGGATACCAGGCATAACCATGTTTTGTGATATGTGATCCATACATTCTCATGACGTAGTAAGATATCCATTATGATCTCGAGGCTTTACTTGTCTTTCCAGTTATTTTGTGGATTATGCCAGTTTTGTCGCCACATGGACTGTGGTTTGGTCTATGCTAAATGCGGGCATACTATTATTTTAAAACTTTGTCACTCCTTGGGCCATGATGAGTGAACAAATATCTATCGATTTTCTTCCTTCTTTGTTTTTTGAACAATGATACAACTTTTTCTTGATTAAATCAGCCATCTGTTTATCTGGAAAATGTTGAAGGCAAACATTTTCATTATTTATTTTGTTGGATGAGCATGAGTTTTTTTTTGACTAACCGGTCGGCCTAACATGTTGATACGCTGGAAATGCTCGCTCATCTGTCTTCTGTTAATTAATGGAGTAATTCCTAACATGTTAGTAGGGCAAATGTTCCATGTGGTCGTAATTCCTCACTGGACAAAACGATTGTCGATCGGTGCTGTCGTTGGTAGTCTTTTGAGTCAAGTTCCAGGCTGTTTGTGCTGGTTATAATAAAAGTTCTTCTAGCATTCTAGCACGTGCCTTAGTCCCTGTGACCTCATTCTCTTTGTATGGATCTTTTGCTGGTACTTTGAACTTCTTGTATGATTTTTTCCATTATGAATATAATGGAAGTGGGTTCTCCCGAGTCAAAAAAAAAGTTAAGTAATTTCGTGAAAACTTACGCTAGTTGTATTAGGGGTGACTTTGATTGCAAATCTCTGCTTAAGATTTCTCAGGCACAATGTCTTTAGGACTGAAATTTTGATCTTAAGTTAGCACATGCCATTTAGGTTTTTTGTGGAGCAATTACTGAGAAGAAAGCTTCCATTTCTAACCATATGCATATTCATTCTGAAGGTACTTCTAAAATCAGGGATCACTGTCAGCATGGTACACATGGCGATAGGACACTGCCAGATTTTAATACGAGGTATATTAAATATAAATGCTTCTCCTATGATCATCAGGTTTTTTTTTTTTACTTTTGGACAAAATTTTATTGTCGCTGTCTCGTTAGATGAATGGCTGGGCCTACTTCTTTTTGCCATATTGCAATAATCTGATTGTTACTAATTCAGCTCATTAATTTCACATCATAGATTGAGCATCGCATCTGGAAAAAATCTAGGAAACAAAATCAAAAGGCCCACCAACAACCAAGGTTGGTGCGACAAAGGAAATAGTCGCACTTTTCTTCATGAAAGAGAGGGTCCTGGTTCTTATTACCAGTGGAACAATGATGATAAGAATGGTTTTCTTGCAGCTGATGCTTATGGAAATTTTAGAGGTATGTGCATCCGACTAGGGAAGAGTCTGTGAATAAAGATCTGAAGGATTGGGATATCGCCAAGGAGTTAGCCTTGGATAGGAGTTCGTGGAGGCTAGCAATCCACGTGCATGAATCTTGATTGCTGGTTGTTGCTCCTTTTTAGTTCTCTCAGGGTTTCATCTCTAGCCTACCCCATCTTACTTCGGACTAAAGGCTTTGTTGTTGTTGATGATGTGCATCCGACTAGGATAATCAGTGAAGAATAAATTGATAACAAACTTCTTATTACTCCCTGTTGTGCCCAGGTTCTGAAGGGTCCCAGTTCAAGGATTCAGATGGTTTAGCTAAAAATCGATCCCTTATTCGTATGTATGGTGGAGCTGATAAAAGTGTGCATGGTGCTGCTAAACAAGGCACATTCACTCTAGGGGTTTCACAGGGGATGCCTAGCAGGTTTGATGATACATTGACTAAACAGCTTAGCACTCCAATCAATGAGCTGGTCCCATCTCTTTATGGGAAAAACCGAGAACTTTCCTTGGGATGCCATAGTGGTTTGACCACTGAAACCTATGTGAACAGTAGGGGCACCTTCCCTAGATCGCGAGATGGAGGAATCTTTCAGTCTGCTGCTGACAAGAGAACTTACATTGACCTAAACTACTTAGATTCAAAACTTCAGCATCAATCACTTGACCTGTCTATTCCATCTGATTCTATCCAACGAAATGAGAAGTTGTCAGCTTATAGTGGAACAGCAGGGAAATTTCCTAACACACATAATAAAGAGCATCTTTCAAGCCATGCCCCATGCAGCTCATATAGCTTACCAGATTTCAAAAATCCACTCCATGCTACCTCTGATCATTCCTTTGGTAAACAAACTCTCTTCCCAACTTCTCACTTAGGAGGATTGTCCCAGCATGTGTCCTCATCTGTTACTGAGAAGGTTGGTCCCCATAAATATGTTGATGTTGGTACAGGTACTTCTAGGCCTCCATTGTTTGCAAGCAGCTTACCTGAACCTTCTATTGTGTCACCTGGGCCACTTTCTCCAATCAAGGATGAGGTTTGGGTGACATCAGTGCCTTTTGTACCTTCTTTTGATTTTCTTGACATTAAACCTCCGAAAAAACAATATGACCCATTGGTTGACTATATTGACTCTCCTAAGGCTGGTACTAAAGATAATCTTAAAACCTCTGGTATTTCCATTAAGCATACACATCCTGATGTTGTTACTCCTAAGTCTTTGGATCATGATGGGAACTTGGCTAGGAATATGTCTGCCAAAGGATCAAAAGAAGTTATATATTGGATTGCATCTGATAAAGGACATAGCTCTGGTCTTCATGATAATAATAGAGTGAAGGTTGATGACAGAAAACCTGATGCGTCTGCCAAAGGATCAAAAGAAGTTAAATATTGGATTGCATCTGATAAAGGACATAGCTGTGGTCTTCATGATAATAATAGAGTGAAGGTTGATGACAGAAAACCTGATGCAGCTAGTAACAGTGAGAAAACAAGAAACTTCCGTTTTCGTTTGGCTGATCATATAAAGGAATTGATCGAAAAAGATTGGTTGGAAGGTTACCTTACTAAAGATGCTTATAAACTGATTGTGAAAAAATCCATTGATAAGATTCTTTCCTCGATTGAGCCTCATCAGGTACCAACTTCTGAAGGGGCGATAGCCAATTATATAGCACTCTCTAAGTCAAAGATAAAAAGCCTTGTTAAGGTAAAATATCTTGAACTTTTGCATGTAGATGACCAATGTAGTGATCAGACCTCATATTATTAACTTATGTCTATTTTTGCATCACAGGCATATGTTGATAGGTATCGTGCATGAGATCCAATTATAGATGTTGATTCCCATCAACACTGAGATGGGAACTTGAACCTCATGTTGATTCCCATCGACACCTAGATGGGAACTTGAGCCTCATGTCCTACAGATCTGTGGCTTGTGTACATTTCTAGGCCCAAGCAGTTTTAATTGGTATATTCTGTTGCTTGAACCTGTTTGGTTTTGCAGACTTCAGTCTAGATTCCCCAATAGTAACTGAACATGGTAGATGTTAAATGTATGTTTGCATGTTTGCTGAGATGATATCCATTGGAACCGTGGGTTGGCGTTAATGCAAATATGGTTGATCCATGTAATATGGATGAAATGCTTATGCTTTTACCCCCTGCTTCATGAAGTATAACCTCAGTTTTATGTCTTACAAGTTGAAATTTAATTCCTGCATTTGGTGTTATAGGATTTGAAGAGGAGGTATACATGTTCCTGAAGTGCAGGAATACCTCATCATTTAATAGTTATTGAGATAAGTGGACTAGAAGAATAAAATTTTCGCATGATTGCGAGAAAAACTTCAGTAGAAATAAAATGTATTATATTTCATCTTAACAATTCATCTGTGAACGTATAAAGTGCCAAAATACTAAGGAACGATGGCCTGAAGTAATCTTCTATGGTTCTATCTCGCTTTGTTAGCGGGTAAAAGGGTTGTCAATGTCACTTCAAAATCACTATTGCAAGTAATGATGTAAACTAGTGGAAGATATGATAACTAGGTTATTTGAGCATAGTCAACTTTACTATGGAACCCTACTTGAAATAAGATCGAAACCTAATCGGTGAACAGTCTTTCGTTGTTTTGTCTTATGACAAGTTGATGAGTGGATGCTGGCACAACAATGACTTATCATCAACCCAAGTTGGTACCACCTTATCCAACTCCTTTAGTGCTACTTAAATATTTACCTTGTATGAAAGTCCATACTTTGGTAGGCTAATACATCATTCTACTGTCTTCTAAATTTCCATTTTTTGTTAGTGGATAGATTAATGCTGTCGCACACCTCGTATTTGATGTTATTTTAAATGTTGCATCTTTGTATAGTAGTTGGAGCTCATCTATAGCTAAGGAGGTATGCCCTAGACCTTCGTTGCTCAAGCTTGACTATGGTGGTAGTCATATGTGCCTTGGCACTTAATTCTCAATTTGGCGAAGCGGCCAAGCAACAAATTCCCTGCGAAACTCACACACTCGTAGGCATGGCATTCCCCGGCGCCTCAGCCTCCACTTGATTGTGAGCCACTTGCTCATCTCACATCCCACGAGACCTGATAGCTCTAACTGGCCACAGGTTGAGCTGCCATTTCAATAATATGTCTAAGGTTCATAAAACCGTTCAAAATCAGTAGTTTTCGTGGTTAAATCTATCAAACCGTTCATTAAACCGGTTAAATCGATTGAAAACTGGACAAATCGGTGGAAAACTTGTCAAACCGGTTTGGTTTCAAAATTCAAAACCAGGAAACCGCTTAGGAAAACAAAAAGGTCAATAAACTGGGGAAAAAAGCGAATTGCGCTCTAAAATTTTGATTTTTGTTGCTGTAGCGGTTTTTATGATTTACTATAGTGGTTTTCGTGTTTTTTCCCCAAAAACTGATCAAATCGGTGCGGATCGGTTCGTTAGCTCAAACAGTAACACAATAGTTGGGCCACGTCCCGCAACCGGCACGCATGACCAACTGCTTGGCCTAGTGCTAAGAAGTATATTCAAACCTAAAAAAATATAAGAGCTTTTTTTAAATACACCAAGTGCGATTATTTCACCTCTTAAGAGGTAACCAAATGCGATTGTTTCACCTTCTAAGAGGTATAAGACATGAATTTGATCTCAGCGATTGATGTATATAAGGAAACAAATTAATATCAATCAACAATGTCCTTGATTACCATCACCTGCCAAAACTCAATAATTACTTTCCAAATTGAATAATGCAGTAATTAATAATTATTAAAGAATTTTTACCTCTTAGGAGGTAAAAGAATAATTTAAGCCTTGAGGTCAGTGTAAATGAACGGTTCACATTTGGATCTACATTAAAATCTACCAAATATAGCAATTGCCATTGATGTTCTAGAAATCTAATTAATATCAATCAACAATATGTCCTTGATTACCGTCACCTGCCAAAACTCAATAATTACTTTCCAAATTGAATAATGCAGTAATTAATAATTATTAAAAAAATTACCTCTTAGGAGGTACTTCCTTTGTTTTGTTTTATAAGTCGTTTTGGAGCTGGGCACGGAAATTAAGAAAAAGTGAAAAAGGTAGGATGTTCTGAAAACGAGGAGAGAGATAGAGTGAAGATGTATTGGGAAGAGAAAAGTTGTCTCGGTGAGTGAGAATGACTTATAATTTAAAAAAAAATATAGAAAAACTTGAGTAGTCCAGAATGACTTATAATTTGGGGCATTATAATTTGGGGCAGAGGGAGTAAAAGAATAATTTAAGCCTCGAGATCAGCGTAAATGAACGGTTCACATTTGGGTCTACATTAAAATCTGCCAAATATAGCAATTGCCATTGATGTTCTAGAAATCTTCATGAGTTAAACTGAATTGATTGTGCATTAAATGTGAATGAGTCAATAGTTATGTGATACCTAAAAAATATAGCAATTGTCATGGTTTTAGAAACAAGATTTTAAGGTAGGCCCAAACGAATGTGGATCGTTTATTTGCACGAAACTTGAGGAATAAAGTATTCTTTTAAAAGCTTTCATAATTATTACTACATCTGGTTCCAAAATGTAAGCATTTTTTAGTCTAGTCAAATTCAATCATTCTCAATGTTGAATACCAATAACGTAAAATTTATAAAATTTCAACATATATAAATGGTATCCATAGATTCTCCATAAAGATAACTATCACAATAGTTATAGGCCCTTTGGTAGAGCTTCCAGCTCTTGATTCTCTAGATTTACTCTTGATTCTCCTGTGAAGTGATTATGTAGCTGCAAGTGATTTTTTTTATTCTCTAGGATAAACTTTTAGAATCAGGACAGAGAATCAATGCACAGAATCAGGAGATGTTACTTTTTTCAGCTCCTAGCCATTTAGTTCATTTTAGAGAATCATTTCACAGAACCAGATAAGAATCACTTCTTCTGAGAAACATCATTTGGCAGAGCTTCCTTGATTACGTTTGAGAATCAAGAGCTGTGAGCTCTGTCAATGGGGCTCTTAGATTGTCATATTAAAATAATTTATTTTTATAGGCATTATTAGTTAAAGTTGTAAGGAATTGACTTTGACCAAACTAAAAAATGGTACATATAGGAACGGAGGGAGTAATTAATATAATATTCATTTGGAAGGTAATATGTATATTTGGAAACTTATGCATGCGAAGTTTTAGACAGTAACATAATTTTAGGTCCTTACAAAAATGGACGGCCCAGATCTATTTGGTGTGTTATCTCCTAGGAGGTCAAAAATAGGAGTTAGGGCTTGTTTGTTTGGGCTTTTGCTTTTGTGTTTTTAGAAAAGTTGGCTGGTGGCTAGTTGAAAAAATTGGCTGATGAGATTTGATGTTGGCTTTTGTAATATATTTTTAGCTTCTCAGCACATCAAAAGCTCGAAAAGCAACTCAGAATGTGCTTTTCAACTTTTAGTTCATTTCATCAGAAGCTTTCTTTTTAGCTTTTTAAAAGCAAGCTTTTCAGAACCTCGTTTGTTTCAGCTTCTGATTTTTCAGCTTTTCTAGCTGGAAAAGTCAGCTGAGAAGCTGAAACAAACAGGGCTTTAGTCTACCTTAAAAAGCCTCTCATATAAATCATGTTAAAAATTGAATTGATTGTGCACTAAATGTGAACACGCCAATGATTGTGTCAACGACAAGATTGTAGCAGATCCGAAATACCTCTCCTTGATTAGGCTTTCCTGCCTACATTTAGCGGTTAGGCAAATTTTAGGTTCAGAAACTTTATGTTTTGCCTGCTTAAAGACCTGATGTGTTCTCCATTTGATGACTTCATGAAGATCAGGACACTATATTTATTCTTTGTTGAGAAATTATTTCAGCAATTTTTCACCGGATATATGTTGCAAAGTGGCCAAGGAATTGTCCATAGAGTAACTTTGACAAAATCTATGCTATGAGTTGATCAATTTAATGATGAGAAATTTATTATAGCACACTCTAATAATAGAGAAAGCAGTAATTTTCTTTTGATCTTCAAGTTCCACTTCTTTTTTAGGTTAATTAAGATGTACTATAAATATATTAGGCAAATTCTAAGGTAGACCCAAACAAATGTGAGCCATCCATTTGCACAGATCTCAATGCGAAAATGGTTATTTTACCTCCTGAGAGGTATAAGCACTAAAATAATTAATAATTATTATAATATTTAGATTGGAAGGGAATCAACAAGTTATATAAAGTGATGCATTCGACAGTTAAGGAAACTAAATCCTTCATTTTTAAAAATAAACGCATTTGATATGTTTGGAAAGTTGCATGTATTGTTATCGAAAGATATTTTTGAAAATCAATGTTGTAATATATTTCCTGTTTTATCTTGTTTTTCCTTCCAAATTCAACGGCTCGGATCGTTTCGGACTTTCACCACCTGAAGATGTGTTGGTCTGCCTTAACGGGGCTCACATATTAATGAGCTGTGATCCTTTGTAACATCTGAGTTTTCCTTCTTCTAGAATAATTTACCAACCTTGTTTTGCTTAAAAAGGGAAAACAATGCCAGCAATTTCAATGAAGGCATTAAAATATGTCCGTTTACATTCCATTCAATTACTTCCCTATCTGGGCTGATTAGTCCATATAGTTCTTAAACAATTTCCTTATCACAGTTGTGAACAAATTGATGTGAGATTAAGATGATGAGCAAAGGCACAGCCTGTAAGCCATAGGCAATAACTGCAAATTATGCTGCCGGTGTAAATTCACTATGAAGACTAACTTTGCATTTTTTGAGCTCTGGTGCTATTGTATGCTAAGCAGCCTGTGCTATTAGGCTCCAAACTGCACCTAATTTGGAGAAAGATAGTAGCATAACGTTTTTTTTTGGGGGGGGGGGGGGGGGGGGGGGGGGGGGGAGGGGAGCAAGTTTAGACGGTAGTGGAGCCCCCATGTCTATGTTTTTAGCCACTGGACTTTTCATATAATTTATATTCCACTTTTGATTCTACAATTCCATTCCCTCCCATGTAATATTTTTTCTTGCTCTAATACGCTTGTTTCCTCACAGAAAGAAGACTAAACATTCTAGAATTGATGATGGGCATGGAAACAAATGCTCACTGGAGCTGCTGAAGGGGTTGAAGAGCAATTGATCTATCCCCCTTGATAATTTTCCAAAAAGTTCCATGCATGTGGCTGTTTAATTGGACAATGCTATGGATGATAGGTTTGTCTCATGACAGTTTCCAGTTGTGCTGTACCTAAATTTAACTGTCTTGGTGCTCAGGTATCTGGATTGTTATTGCATGCAGAGTGGTTGTCTTGCCAAAGACTGTTGGATTATTTGGGAAATGATTGCCTACTCATAAATTGCATTTTTTATCTTTATGTATTACCATGGTGCATTAACTTCTAACCACATAGTATTTAAGAGTCTGAGACCAAGTACTAAACTACAAAAGAGGAATAAGGTTAGGAATAATCAGGTGATTCAGGTGCTGCAATGTGTATTAACCATTCTGTTTAGGCAAAGCCATTCAGAATGATACTTTGTTCAACTATGATTTGAGCATTTGTCACAAGAGTCATGACAAATCATTCAGCATGTCACCATTTCCTTCAGCAGTGCTGCCTAGCTTTTATTGATGTTTTTCCATTGAGTAACTTTTGTGCCTATTTACACTAGTGATTCTGTAGCCATCGGGCAGATCAACACTTCTTTTGCTCACTTTTTCGGATTTATATTCCTTTTGGTGGATGGAAAAAAAAATTACAAGTCTTCAAATAGTTCAAGTAAATAGGCACATAGCCTTTAGCTGTTTTTTTTTTTCTCTTTTACCAGCTTCATGGCCTTATGTTTGCATGTGCTTAAGTTGGTGATAGATTCTCTAAGATATTGATTATGTAGTTTTTTTTTTTTGGAATACACAGGAGAGCTGTACATCTTTGTGTTAGAGAAAAACGGCATCCCTTACGTCCGAACAATCTCATACAGGATCCAAATATGAGAGGTGGCAAATTTACAAAAGAGAAATCCCAAAAAAAAGAGCATATTACAGCGACCCTACTAAAAGAAAAACAGCTAGTTATACAATTATACTCACCCAGGCTAAGAGCGTGTAACTCATCGGCTCCGGAAGCTATGTTCCTCAAGGATCGCTGTCAACATTGATGATGTGGATGTGAGTGGATTATCTACTTAGTACTTTCAGTGCTCCAAGATGTTATTGTTTTCATTGTGATGCAGCTATACTATTGATGATGATAGAAGTGTTGATTCTGGTAAACACATGAGTAGCATACAAATATGAAAAGAAAAGGTCAGTTTTCTACTGTCAACATAGTTTTTTCATCTTGAGTCGTGTCTTCTCTTTTAGCAACTAGCTGTTGGTTAATTGAAAGTTCAGAAAAAAGATTGCTGTCGATTTTAGTTTTTCTTTCCATGCTTGAAAATATATGATCCTGTCACCCTCATTTCAGTTTGGAATTTTTTGAAGGTAATTTCATGAGGTTTTTTGTGTGAAAATTTTATCATTCCTGTTTCCAGATTTCCCAAGCTGCAATTGAAAAGACTTTCATGAAGAATATATGCTGACATTGGCTTCTTGCTTTTTGTATGGTGTCAAAGAAAGAAATATCATGATCCCAACTTATGCATAGGAAGGTTC
>BCLG01000554.1:61422-88436 GCA_001602295.1 Zoysia matrella
CGGCGGCGACCGCTTTCCGCCGTGGTACTACGTGCTCGCCAAAGAGGGATCCGGGGAATTGGTTGCGATGCTACCTACTCGCAGCTCGTTGGATACAGACATCATGTTCTATTTTAAAAACAACTGCGATAGTTTTCATAAATAATTTGATAATCTTCGTAAAATACTTGTCGCTTCCGGCTGCATCCAGCTTGCTCATGTCTCCAAGACCTTGTTTGGATGGCGCCCCGATCGGTCGCAGGCGACCGCGTCAAATAATTGGCGCTCTAAACCTATCTCATCGATTTGACCTCGCGTGGGCGGGCAAACGAATTGCCCACGCACATGGGCACGCACAACTTTTTTCGGCTTTGATCCAAACGTGCGCTTCGAATCCAGATCAAAGGCGCACGTATTGGCTGTGCATGCTTCGGCGCCAGAAAAATTCACAAATCTGTTATTCTATTATTGCATGTATTGTTTGCCATTGCTGGTTTGAGTACTTGTTGATTTCACCGTATTCACAAATCCAGATAGTACTTGTTGATTTCACCGTATTCTAAATCATCGAAGCCACTGTGATTCGTGTCCTAAATCATTAATTATTTCGGGGTGGATCACTAAAGTCGTTCAGGCACAGATACTCTCGATTGAAGCACTTCACGCAGAGAGCGAACAGTGACTGAAAGTTGTTTCCCTTTGAATCCTCCGATTAGAAAACAACGGACCAGAAGAAAGGCTACTGTGCGTAGAAAAAATTGGCACCAAGAAGGTGGAAGTGCCATACACTGCTGCTCCCGTTGTTGGAGTAGGCCTTAATTAGCCCAAGGACCTAGATGGGCCGTCGATCCCACTGGTAGCACCTACTCCCGCGCATGGTGCTTGATGCCCCCAGACTGTTTACTCTACTGTTATTGCAATACTAATACTCCCTGGTATACGCGTATTTGTTTGCACTTGAAAGCTTTTTCAATGTTCCCTATGAATCCAAGTTTCTGTTTTTTTTTCTTTTTTTAGCAGAGCAATAGATTGGCCGTTCTTTTGAAAATGACGTATAAGGCACCGCTTAAAATAAATGAAAATTTTTTGTTGCTATATTTTTTTTTGAAATTAAATTAATTCATATGAAAATTTTATATTCCAAACGACACTTAAACTACGCTGATCACGCCACTGATGCCCCGACGTTTTCTTACAGTAAAAATTGTATCAACCCTACCCTATGGAGATGACAGTACTCCTACTGCGTAGTTTATGAACATAGCGACCGCTGTTTAACAACGGTGGCGGCGTGTTTGACGGAAGCTGTTTTGGTTTTCTTTCTCCCCCCGCGAAGCAGCTGCCCTCGCGGGTCCCGTCGTCGTCCGGACACCCGTTCGCACGCCCACTAGTCGTCGCTGGCCCCGTCACAGCACGTCGCCCTCATTCCCACGGCACGCAACGCCTAAAGCGCAGTAGACTTCTCCGCAGGAGAGGTGACCGTCTGACCGAAACCCTTTGACGGCAGATGTACTAGTCGTGCTCGCAGTCACAAACAACTCTAGTACTTCGTACTACTCTCCCTCCACTTGCGCCGCTCCTTTGTCCTCTTCCGCCCGCGGCCTACTCTTCCCTTCCCGGCGCCGTTTGGTCCTCTCCATCAGTCGTCACGTAGCGTCTTCTCGTTTTCGATCATTTCTCTACCTGTAGATTTTGTGTGCCCTGGTGGACCGTGACGTATGGCACCAGGCAGCGGATTGGGTGTGAGGCGCCGCGCGGCGGCCAGTGAACTCGTACGGTTGGCTGCCTGGAGACGGCAAGAGGGCCTGAAAGAGTTGGCGTGAACGGCGGACGGATCGGGTTCGCTGAGTACGCGCGCGTGAGATGATGTCATCACGGGCTGTGAGGTCGTGTCACGCGCAGATGCTGCGGCTGGACAAGCGTCAGGGGACAGTGCACTTTCGGCGAGCGAATCTCAATTGGGAAACACAAGTGAATCATTGGGAGTAGATTTATATATAAGACTTATATTTTTTAAAAAAATAAAAAAATTATCTTATCAGTTGATTCATCGATGATAAATACAGCCGGTGATAGATACAGCGAGTATGTACAAAGTCCAGTAGAAAATTCGCTTACGAAAACACCAACAATACCGCGACCCCAAGCCACGAGAAAAGCTGCAAACATTTGCTGCTGCTGATGGAAGAAATCAGACTGATACAAGGCACGATGGGGGGAGGTTGGACTGGCGTCTAGTGTGGTAATCAAGGAGAAATTGCGCGAGTAGTGCACGGCCACGGACTAAGGGTGTCTTTGGATGCTTACCATGGAAAGCCTTACCAAAATTTAGTGTACCAATAAAATTTGGCTCTCAACCGAAATTTGGTTTACCAACGAAAAAATTGGCATTGCCAACGTTTTGCATTGCCGTCGCGGGCGCAGACTAAGGCGAGCAAAACGCTCGCCCGCGCATTGGCGCGCACTGCCCAGGCTAGGTGGCAGCAGCCCATTCTTTACACGTTATTCGAAATTTGTTGATTACCACTCTTAAAATGATTATATCTTTCAAACTATAAGTCCAATTTGTGATTTGCTTTCACCATTAAATTTTTTTAATTAAATCTATAAAATGAGATGTCACTTGACTCTATTTTCTTTTAAAAATATTACACCTATATGACATGTGAGCTGTCATAGGTATAAATTTGATAAAATTTGGTAAAATTGTAATTCAAACACATATTTTTTTAATATACTAACGATTTAATAAAGTTACAAACCAAACGATATTTTATTACCCTTGTTTTAATAATGTCCATGATTTAGCAATACCGAATTTTAATAAAGCTCACGAATGTAACAATCCACCCAGCTCCTAAATACTCCAAGGCACGATGGGGGCAGTTTGGACCGCGCCGTCACAGAAATGCCCGGCATATGCTTGGGCAATGGAAATTCCGGTCCACAAAAAAGTGAGCCCCAGCTCCGCGCCGTCTCGTCAATCCCTGCCCATCACCGGCCTAGCGCGCGGCGCGGGGCAGTCAAAAAAGCACGCCGACGCCATGCCATCTTTTCCGCGCCGACCACTATTCCGGCCACGTGCGCGCCGGCCCGGCCTGCGCCCGTCATCGCGACACCGCATCTCTGCCCCTCCCACGTGCGGGAACTGTAGGCAAGTACAGCCAGCAATACCGTAGCGGTGCGTAGGCGTCTATCCGTTTGGGTTTGGGGCGTTGGGGCCCCGTCGCGGCCTTCCCATGCATTTCCCCACACCTCCGGCAGACGGCAGCGGCAGGTTTCACGCGCGCTCGCTGCCTTCCGCATGTGCCGCGCACAATAAAATCCTGGACGAGTTTGTTTCCTGTTTGTTTTCTTTCCGGTCCTGTGCCTGCCGTCCCGTCCTCCTGCAGCAAGCAAGGAAACGAAGCAAAGCCGGCCGCTCCGCTCGGCGCCGGACACGGCAAAGCGGCCGCCCAGCCGTGATGAGTCTGATGACGCTTGGAGAAGGCGACGGACGCGCCCCGGCCGGTTCGAGCTCTTGGCCTCTTGCTAGTACGGAGTAGTTGTGATGGTTGTGATTTTGAAACTTGAGATCAGGGCGGAAACCACGTGAGGCGCGTCAGACGGACGAACGGCACCAGGGCGCATACGGCACGGAGAAATTATGGCCCCGCGACCGGACGGCGGGGCTGCGCAGCGCTGCCCATCACGGCGCCGCGCGGACGTAGTACGTCGTCGGACGAGACAGGATCACAGGACGGGTAGGAGTGCCGTCCCGTACGAGGCTGCGCCGTGGTTGCGTGCGGGGACGCTTGGATGTGCTGTGAGCCTGAGGCTACGGATTCGATGCACTCCAGGAGTACTCCTCCGTATTGGCAGGGGCGAGGGCCTGCGCTACAGGGAGTGGTACAAGATGTGTTTGTTGACTCGCTTCAAACACTTTGAAAACGATGTCAGTTGAGAAAACCTTTGCTTTTTTGAAAGGTTAGTTCAATTTCTACGGTTCACGTCAGGATGGATCGTATGTTTACTGATGCTACAGTAGAGTGGTCCTATCAAACCGATGCACATATGCGGAGGTCCGGCGCTCCGTGCTGCATGCATAGCCGTAGCGTAGCATCGGCATACCGGTCGGCGGGGGAAAGCCTTGGTCGTGGAACGGTACGCCTCTTCCCAACGCGGCGCTCGCCGCGCGCGACAGGCCCGTCGCTGCCCCACCCAGCAGGAAGGCAGGATGGCAGTCACGGCCGCGCGTTCCCAAGGCCCTTGCCCTCCTGCGCCCGCGGCAGGCGGCAGGTCGTCATGCCCGTTCCCGAAAATATTTCTCGCTATCAATGCCGTGTGCCGCCGAGATTTTTGGATCGGCCTGCCGTGCCCGCCGAGGACGACGAGCTCGACTCGAATGCTGACGAACGAGCCGAGCCCCGCAACTTTTGGTCCCTCGGTGCCGGCCGCGGCCCGCAAGGCACCAACGCGTACCCGCCCACCCATTCCACCGTGTCCTCATCACCTCTTCATGGCGCGGCACCGCCGGGGCCCAGCGTCCGTTGAGCGGCGCAGCGGCACACGGGTACGCCCCTCCCGCAAACGCGCTGCTGCTCCCCACCCCACGACACGCCTCCGGGCGCCCCAGGAACCGCGCGGCGCCGAATCGTGCTCCGGCACGTCACCGCGCGAAACCTCGGCGCCGGCGTCTCGCCCGCACGAGGAAGATACGGGCGCATTGGTTTCGGGTGGGGGCATCGAGTCCACGGCGCCCCGGTCAGGTACGCCGCGTGAGGAGAGTCTCCACCGGTGGGCCGGCCGCGGACGCCAGTGTACGGGTCTCGGAGCGCAGATCGGCCGCGCGGTACGGCAGGGGGTGACAGGACGAGGCGTTGTTTCGTCCGTGCTCTGCCGCTGCCTGCTGCTGCTCCGTGCAGTAGGGCTGGCGTCACAGCGCCAGGCGGACCGCTGCGCCAAACCTGGACTCCGGTCGACGGGTCGACGAGACCACTCGCTCGAGCGGGTACGGTCCCGCAAGGCGTCAAATGGCGCGGCCGCGGGACTGAGTCCTGAATCCTGATGCGGTGTGCGCGGCCGGTCAGCGACAGTCTCAAAGCCCCCTGAAACCTACTCCCCGTTTCACGAGGCGCGGCCAGAAGTTGAGTGCACTCGCCTGGTCTATCGTCGGCCCACCAGTCGCTACGCCGTGCGACCACGACCGGCCGCGGGTATAAGACCAACCGCTCGGCTGCCGCTGTCGTGACGGCCGAGCAGCTACCCAACCAACCCGAGAGTGCGAGAGAAAAAGAGGATGCAAATGGACTGGGACATAATGGCAGGGCACCACCACCACGGGAGCGTTGCCGGTGCTGTAGCGGACGGCGGGGGCGGGGCGAGAAGCAGCGTGGCGCCGGCGGCGGTGGTGGGAGCGGACCAGCATCAGCAGCTGCGGGGAGAGCACTACCGCGGGGTGCGGAAGCGGCCGTGGGGCCGGTACGCGGCGGAGATCCGCGACCCGTGGCGGAAGACGCGGGTGTGGCTGGGCACCTACGACACGCCCGTGGAAGCCGCGCTCGCCTACGACCGCGCCGCCCTTGCGCTGCGGGGATTCAAGGCGCGGACCAACTTCGGCAGCGGCAGCGGCCTCGGCCGCTACCCGCCGGCCCACCAGCCGCCGCGCCCGACGCCGAACCCTGTGCAGGCTTTCGGCGGGCTCGACATCAGCCAGCCTTCGCCCTGGCACTTCATTTACGTCCCGTCGAGGCGGCACCAGTCCATGGAGACGACGGAGCCCGACTTCGATGGGGACGTCGCCGCGACGCTGCCGTCCACGGCGCTCGAGCTCCGGACGGGGCCGAGGAGCCTCCCGTTCGACCTCAACGAGCCGCCGTCGCTGATGTTCGGGTCCTGATCTCCATGTACTTACAACACATCGTTTAGTAGCAGCGCAGTACTCCAGTAGGTAGGCCAGCATCATCGTCTGGATCATGGATCATGTTACGTAACGTAGTAAGGTGACTAGTAGTGAGGCTAATCCAAGTAAGAGTGGAGAGCGCGGGAGCAGGTGTATATATGCCCTATTTAAGGAAAGTTTCCCCGTCATTTCGTGTTCTTGCTCGTTTACATTTTTGGCGTCTCGGCGGCAGCGGCAACACATCGTGCGCCGTTTCTTTACAAAACCACAAGCGACAAACCATAGAAACAGAAAAAAAGACTGTTCGTAGGTAGTGCACTGACCCGTGAGCCGCAGCGTCCTCGGTGGTTGACGGGCACGGCATTATTTAGTCCTGCGTGCACGACGATCACAAGGTGAGGACGGAGTAGGCATTAGGCAGCGACACCACCGAGGATCGTATTCCTACTCGCATCGGCAATCTCATTCTCGACTGCGCGTTCAAGAGGGATGATGCATGCATGGTGATCTGTTGCATTGGTGATATGCTTTCATTTCCTTAGTTCGAATGACATCTTAATCCATTTCCACCTCTTTTTGAGACTATGATTAGTCTCGATTCATTTAAATTTTATTTGTTTGAGATTATAATCTACTAGATTATATATTTTAGATATTATAATCTGTAAAGTAAATAAACAACACAGCTTATTTATCATATTAACAGCTTATTTATCATATTATTTTAATTTCAAATTTAGATTATTATAATTCAATAAATTATAGTCTTAAAAAATTCACTATAATCTAGAATGTAATCTTTAGGTTATAATCGAGATTATAAAACATTGAGAATATAATCGTGATCATACTCCCTCCGTCCCAGCCAAAGTGTCGCAGAAGAGTTCAAAATCTGTCGCAGCCAAAGTGACGTTCCTGACTCCCGAAGCCAATAAACGCACCGAAGAAAGCATTGTTTTCTTCTCTCTCCACTCTGGAAGCATCGACGTCCTCTGCGACGAGCTCCACCAGGCCTCCCCAACTTCCCTGCCAACGACACTCCGTCAGCCCTGGGCGAACTCTCGGCGACCCGACCGACGGCCTAATGACAACACGGAGCAGCGCGGCGACATCCCCAACGACGGCGACAGACCTGACGAGGAGCGACCCGACGGCGGCACCGACGAGGGGATACGCGACGGCGACGAACCTGACGTGGACCATCCCGACGGGGACCCTGACGATGAGCGGCGCGGTGGCGAAGGAGCCGACGAGGAGACAAACGGCGGCGCTCCCGACGGCCTCTGAACCGAGATTGGCTTGATAGGGCGAGCTGGCTGGAGATGAACGGCGGCGGCGGGGCTAGTGGCGCGCGGGGGAGCCGGCAGGAGCGGGCCGAGCGGCGAGCACGCGCTGGACGTGCGGGAGGCTGGGGACTTTCAGAGAGAAATCTAGACAGAGCCGGCTAGAGTTGAGTGATGAACGAGGGTAAAAGAGTCATTTCTCTGGTGCCTTGATCTGCATGAATTTTTCCGAAACGACAGCTCTAACGAAGGGAATATAATGGAAACAAAACTTTAGTCAGACGCTGATCTCTACTGCCTCGCATCAGTGTTGAGATACTACTCTACATGATCTATGACAATTGGTTAGCCTGTTGATTTACGTGCTCTCTCTATGCTAAATTACTTTTATCCTCATTTCTCAATGCACTTTTTTCTATTCTCAATACATCTTTATCTTTTTACTCTTCATTTTCATTTTACTCCTCGTTTTCAATACATATCACTTTTTCACCACTCTTTAATTCTCGTGCTCAATCTAAAAATTCTCGTGCTCAATCTAAAATAAAAAATAAATTAGAACGGAGAGAGTACCTTTTATGACAGTTGCAACACATAACTCTCTAGAATCCTAGGCAGTATCTTAATATAATACTAATACAATCTAAAGTTACATTTGTTCTACAATTTCAATTCTATAGTTATTACTACTTTTACTTTTATGTCATTATATTATTTAAAATATAGTTCTTGTCATTTTCACTTTCTAATATATGTTTCTCTTCCTAATACAATTTAAATCTATTTCTAGCTCTCCTCATTTTCAACATGACATACTTTTTTTACTTCTATTTAATTGCCGCACCCATGACAAACATAACTTACAAAAATGAACAAAGGGAGTACCTCCATCTTGAAAAGAATGTCATTTTGAGGTTTGATCACAAGGATTAAGAAATAAGTAAAAAGTGGTCAATGCATTCAAAATGAGAAAAGTAAAAAAAAAATAGAGAGTACTCCCTCTACCCCATTGTATAATTCATTTTGACTATAAGCACAGGAATTACAAAGTAGAAAAGTTTAAATTTACGAAAAACAAGGAGATAGACAAAAAGTATTGAAAAGAGATAAAAGTGTCTCAAGAAGTAAGAGAGTGACTTATAGTTTGACAGTTGATTTATAATTTAAAATGAAAGGAGTATCATATTGAAAACTGAGAACAACTCTTTCATAAACAAATTGTAAATTTTAAAATAACACTCTTTTTGAAGATGGAGTAAAAAATTAGTGATGTAAACTACAAGTCTACTACTACAAAACATAACACATTTATTTGACTATTGAAAAGTTGTCCAGAGACATTAAAAAAAAACTATCCAAAGGATAAAACCAAACCACTGAATGAGGCAGAACATTGTAATATTTCTAGCAAAGCAAAATAAAGTGTTTGCTTGATTGCTAACAGACATGGAGCATAGTGTCTACGTTCCCAGTTTTTAAAATTAACATCATTTGTGTTGGCGACACGATATAAAAAACATAACATCACGATATAGATTAAATGGTATACTAAGCTAGCATAGTCTCGGTTTTGAACATAAATATACAGAAGTCACACCTCAGGTGATCACATCTCATTTAAGAACTTTACATGGCATAAAACTGCACAAATTGAATGGAAAATTACAATGTCGAAGGAACCTCGGTTCCTCCTGAACACCAGAGATTACATTTAACCGAAGCTCGCATCTAAACTACCTTCATGCTATCGGCAAAGCTTCCAGGGTTGATCGTTATACTCTTGGTGCAATTGTCCGTCTTATAAATGCCAACCAACCTGTCGGCTAGTTCAAACATGTTGTTCCTCAGACTGCAAAAGAGCGTGGCTTTCCATCACAATAGATTCACAAAACATGCATCACCCTTATAGGACATGGATACGTTGTAAAACAACCTACTCCCACCATCCCAATTTATAATTTATTTTGGGTCTAGGCATGGAAATTAAAGAGAGTTGAAAATGTGAGATGTACAAAAAATGAGAGGTAGATAGGGAAGTATTAGGAGTAAGCAGAGGCAAAAGTACAGTTGGAATGCTGAGATGCTGGGTGAGTACCTTATAATGATGAACTGTGCATCTTTGGTCCTATCTTTCACATAATGTCCCACAATTGATACATTCTTAAAGTCTGTAAGAAAAAAATGCATAAATCTCTTGAAATGTCAGACTGTTAGCGAAAAGAAGGCTCACAAGACTTACCCAACGCTGCATCTATCTCATCCATAACATACAATGGAGTAGGTTTATAATGGTGAAGAGCAAACACCAGAGCTAGTGAGCTAAGCGTCTGCAAGATAATACATACGTCAAAAGGGTAAAAAGAACAGACATATGGGTCACAATTTTCGGGTGCGTTCGGCAGCCAAGACTGCGGCTGTGGCGGTACAGCGGTGATATTAATTTTTACTGTAGCAATAGGTAGTAAACAGTAAAGTGCACAGCTACTGGAATGGCTATCGAACACACCCTTCAAGTATCTGGTAACGAAAATGTAAGGTGTTCCGCCCAAGAAAAATAAAAGGAAAGTGAACCTATACATGAGCGAAGGAAAGGAGTTCGCTAGCAAATGGGACAAGGCATGACATTATCAAGTAGTATGAAAAGTTACGCATCAATTATTTTACATTAATAAAAAATGAAAAAAAGATGATATTATTGTTTGAATGTTTAATGCATCCTCATTCAGAAATCAGTTGGAAATATTATTGTTTAAATGTTTATAGCACATGGAATCTTAGTGTCATAAAAATCCATATACTATGAATGATTACTGTAAATTCGTATGATATGATTCAGTCTAAAATTTGAAATCCCGTAAAAGAGAAGACTTTGAACAAATATTTGCAAGCCTGCACGGTGCATCATGATTCACAATGCACCTAACGAGTTTTTAACAAATGGTTCTAAAACATCAAGAATGGAAAATACCTTCTCACCGCCAGATAGATTAGCGATGTTTTTCCAGCTTTTTTTGGGAGGTCTCACACTGAAAACAACTCCTTCCGAAAATGGGTCCAGGGAATCAACAAGTTCCAGCTCAGCATCACCTCCGAGAGTAATCATCTTTTGTCCAAAAGTAAAACAGTTAATTATTATTAGTACTTAAAAAAGAATTTATTTCAGTGCATAAGAATAGTACAGAAGAAAGTTACACTGAGTTTAGCCTTGTCACAAATATGGGCTTTAAAGTCACCATATGCTCTCTTACCATCCCCCCTCGAGCATACCAGTGGACTTTTTTTTCCTTTTCCGTTATAGACAAATGGCCATTGAATTATGAGTAAAATATTCTGTCAATTACCCACCCCATTTCAATATTAAAAAGCAATGAACAACAGAAAAAGGCATTGTTGTTTGAAATATCTCATTTAACAGGTGTGCAGTGTGCACAATAAGTATATCAATATTATAAAATGAATGACGCAGTGTTGTTTGAAACTTATGAGACAGCTTGTTAAGTTACAATGTCAGTTTCCATCTTAGTCTGTGAATATAACGCATCAAAATACATGGTGTGCAATACTCTAAATTATGGAATGTTATCTTTATTTCAATACCTGGTACATCTCCTTCAGTTTTAAAGATATTATGTTGAATCCAGCCATAAACTCATCTAACCTGAAATAGCAGACAGTACAGACAATGAGGCAAACTGACCAACATATTGTTGAAAGTTCAAGTGCTAACATATAAATATAATGTAGTTAAAAAGGGGGCATGCCTTCTCTTCCTTAATCCATCATATAATTTTTTAAGATCATCACGCTCCTGAGTGGTAGCATTCAGCTCATCAACACGTTCACTGTACAAACGGGCCTTTGTACAGTACCTGATTCAGCGAAGAGAGAATAAAATCACTGATAAAAAAATATGCTTGTGAACAGGTATCTCATGGATTTCATACTCTGCTATGGAATCAAGGTTTGGGCTCAAATCTTTAAGCTGGGCTTCCAACAAAGCCACCATCTCCATTGCACTTTTCATGTCACACGTTCCATGGAATTGCTCATCATCTAGAGTAGCCTTGAGTTTCTCAGGATCAATAGCATCCATTTGGATTCTGAAAAGGTGAAATGCATGATAACCTGAGGCAAAACTATAAAACATACAACGGTCAATAGAAAACAAAAAAAAAATGGCATACTGATCCATGTGTTTAATAAGATTTGTCTGAATGTCTTCATGTCTTTTCCTGAACGCTTTCACCTTCATTTCCCACTCTTTGGCAAGTTTTATCATATCTTGCAACTTGTACTCAGCATCAACCTATTGAGAAAAACAGGTCAGGTTTTCTTGAACCAAAATAATAAAAGATCAGGTGGCAGATAGAAACAATGCGGCAGAATTTGTTAACAGTATAGATACAAATTAGATACCTCTGAGGCTCTCAGTTCATCCATTGTTTTCTTTAATTTGTTGTACTCTTCCTTAGTTTTGTCGAGCTCACCTTTATGTTTGTCCATCATCTGTTAGTTAATGAGCTATAATTAACAGTTCATAATATAAAAATGTTAACTGAATCATGAAATAGTCAAGGATGCAACCTCTTGCATTTTCGTATAATCTTCATGAACAGCAATTGCTTTCTTCTCAATCTCATTGAAAAAAGATTTCATATTCTCCTTTTCAGCGAGAAGCTCTTCTCTCTCTTTTGTGGACTCCTCAATGCCTCTGGATAACCTTGTCACCTTCTTCTCAGATGAAGCTATTTGAACTTTGTGTCGATTGATTTCTGAGCTTGTTTTGTCAAGTTCCTGATGTTTGTGAATCATAAGAAACAGCGTTCGAGACAAATCATACCAGTAACCCAAAAAGCGGAATGGATATGTCAAATTTTAAAGTACTTACAGATTGGATTTTGGCAACCTTTATCTTCTGATCCTTGAGTGCCTGCCCCCCTGCATTTTCAATTTTTTGCTGCAGTTCTGAAGCCTGCAATAAATTATGGCAGCTCAGTTAAGGTGCCAAAGGCTGTTCCATTAGCAACAACGCTACAGCAAAGTCATAAATACAGGTTTTCAACGCATAAAGATTTTAGAAAAGACAGTTCTGAATGTTGGATGATTCGCTTCTTACCTTTTGCTTGTGATCACTGCTATTGATGCAAATTGCTGAAATGAAAATGAAGACAAACACAGCAGGGATGGGACTTATAAGCTATGTATAGGAACTTGCCTGATCTTTGAGTTTGCTGGAACATTTTGTGAGTCTATCCAGCTCAAATTGCTCAGTAGATATGATGTCATCTAGCTCTTTCATTCTGCAAATCTCATCTGCCTTTGGTTGTGAGGCAGCCTTCAGCGAACCTAGTCTCTTTTCATTGTAAATGTACTGTGCATTCATACTCTCAACCTGTTTAAAGACAGAAAATAAGTTGACAAAAAAATAGTCAGTCAAACACCCCAAGTGTAAAATCGACTCAAGGACAAGCAGCACATTGTTAAATTGCATACCTCCTTTTTAACTTTTGCCAGTTCCATTTCAAGATGGGATTTAGCTTCTTCCAAGGACCGATAACGTTTTTTAGCGTCATTCATTTGTTCACGCAACTTGTTGAGGTCACCAACTAGCATGTTAAGGTTGCTTTCAGCATTCTTAATAGCATCTTCTGAGATGCTTTCTCGGATGGATGTGCCCATCCTACCACCTTGAGGCTTGTTACCCCCTCCACTCATGGTACCAGACCGCTCAAAAAGTTCACCGTCCAGGGTAACAACTCGACGAAACTCATTTGCTGCACCATATGCAATTCGCGAAGCCTGACAAACACAGATGTCTAGTGTCACCATTTTAGAAGCAGTGTCCATGAAAATGATTGGCAAGCCGAATGAAAACTTTTAGGAAGACAATAGCACAATTAGTGGCTATAAGCAGCTAGCTCAGAAGCAAATAGCACTAGAATAAACAGAATAATTCAAGGATCAACCTGATCAAGATTGCTTGCAACAACAGTGTTTCCCAAAGCATGAAAGAAAGCTAACTTCATCCTCTCATCTTTAACCTGTACCAGGTCAAAGAGGCGTGGAACTCCTTCAGGTGTTTTTACTTTTTCCTTAATCTTGTGAAGAAGATGTGTTTGTTTTTCCTGTAAAATGTAAATGCTTCAATTATCATGCCAACAACAATGAAAACAACAGTGAAAGTTGCATCAAGATCAAAGTTAAACATAGAACAATAAAGTAGGGTTACCATGATCAAACAAGTAGCCAATCCAGCATTCTTTCTACGCAATAATTCAATACAAGCTTGGGCCGCATTTGTTGTTTCGACAACGATCCAATCAAGAGCACCACAAGCTGTTGATATGGCCACGTCGTATTTTGCTGCAGGAGACAGCTGCTATTAAGATGAAGAAATGCTTCTAACAACAAAATCCAGCTCTATACCAGGCCCTCAAATAAACACTATTGTTCAATCCCATAAGCATATTCACAAACAGTCTGGTTTCAAACAACATGATAGTATACTAGATCTTGATAGCCATGACTAACTTTAGGGCACAAAAAGCATTATATATGCTTTCCATCTGACTTGAGATACTTAAAAGTCAAATTAAGACAGGCATATATAAATCCTAATTTACAAGGGGCTTCCTGCATCGATGTTGTCAGGCATTGGGCAAATAAAATGGAGATATTTCTGCAATTTCTTCTAACCGAAATTGGTATCAAGTAAAATACAGAAAACTGATAATATTAAGCTTCTTTACTGAAGCATATGAAAACTATATAGGTGCTAACATCCTAGGACCTACTTTGATACGATCCCGATCTAATCTATATATATTGGACCCAAAAGCATATACTCCCTCCATACTTGCACTTAAAGTCGTTTTAGCCTGTTGGTGAATAACTCTCAAATAAAGTTGTTTGCGCTTTTCTCCTCTATTTTGGACAGTTTTACTCCTTGCTTTAATTATTCAACGTGGCGCCGAATATTACTACTGTCGAGGAGAATTCTGCCATCATTACTGACCGTTGCCCATTCACTCTCCAGCCACCCATAACTTCCCAACGAAAAAAGAGCATGCAAGCCTTCCCAGCGAGCGCCGGCGTGGATTATAACTTGTAGGCACGCATGAACAAAATCCAGAAGACCAACAGCCATGTGTGAATGAAATACCACACACAATGTGCAAAAAATTTAATCAGTTGCCAGGGATCAAACTCGGAACACCTAGCTTTGGGCTTCCATCTTGGTAACCAGTTGGGAAGGATGGTATCAAGGAATGAAAGTAACACATTATTTAATCAGGGTAGACAGAAAAATACACCCTGATTAATTGTTCCTTGGTACGCTAAATCCTGTCTAAAACAACTTTAATTACAAGTATGGAGGGAGTATAAAACACAAGAATGTGACACTCTTGTCTTGGGAATTGGGCCAAGCCCATTCCCTCTCCTGAGGCAGGCATAAGCAAAAGACACTCGCAGCTTGTATAACACAAAACTAGGGTCTTAAGCCCATGAAACCCTAAACAGTAAATGATAGTTAGACGTTGATGCACAGTTTTGTGTTTCATTTTAAACAGCCATTTAAAACGAATTAATCAAGCTCAAAAAAGGATTAAATGGTTTAAATGACCGTTTAGGCCAACACGGTTACCCTCATTCTACCATTTAAACCCATTTAAATGGCAGTTTCAAACCGTTTAGGAAAACATTGTCTCAAGCTCATTCCTCTCTTCAGACAGGGCCTAAGCAGAAGGTATTAGCACAAAATTTTAAAGGTCTGACAACCAAAATACCACCTAACGGTGAATAAACTGTCACTGTACTTTAAAGCCACTGACAACCAAGTTTGACCATTACTTTTTAGTATAATGTATCGAAAGAAGCATAAAGTAGTTTTATAACAAATTACCCATTACACAGGTTATTGGACACCACAACATATAGGTAACCAAATGACGCCACAATTTGTTATCACAGTTATAACATTCAAGTTGCACACAATACAGAACTTTGTTCTTTTGTTGGTGAGGGAGTACATCTTACCATCGATTGCGCCAAGATCACCTAACCTGCCATAGATGCCTTGTATTTCGTTTGATTCCTTGGCTTGCAAAATTGTTTTCAGAGAAACTTTTTTATTCTTTTCAGAATCCCTAGTGAATTCAATCTCCACTAGTTTCTGCCTAGCTGCTTGTTCCAAAGGAATCAGTAACTCCTCCTGTTTCTGGCATTCCTGCCAAAAAAAGAAAAGAAAAGAAAAGAAAAGAGTGAGACATACAGGAAAGTCAGGATACTCCACATAAAAAAGACCTGACCAAACTTAATGATTATTGGGGTAAAAAAATGGAGAAATTCATCTAGAAGTGATTTACCTGCTCAACTTTGCGAGCTTCAGATGCTTCAGTGTGATGTTTCTCAATTTTGTCTTGAAGCTCCACAATATATAAATCCTTTGATGTAATTTTCTCCTTTATACTTTCCATCTGGTTTTGAGTTTCAGTTAACTCTGCCTGAGCTCCATTGTGCTGAAAATAGGTGATATGGTTCAAATACAACGAGAAATTTCAGAAAATCAGATATAATTAATGTATCACAAATAAAATAACTAAAAGCTGAGCTCTTATTTCCACAGCTCTTGCAATGCGGATACATCATGTGTTATGGACCTTATGGTTGCACTCTGAGAATCTGACATGAGGTTCAAGTGGGATGGCAAAAGGTTATCCTTTAACCCGAATGCAGCAAGTGAACGACAAAAGGTTATTGCAAATAGGAATTGAATTTTTCACTTGTGCGCGATTTAATCATATGTCCTACAATGCAAACTCAGAAAGCCAAGTGGCTTATAAAATATGTGAAGGTTATTAAAGGACATAGTAAATTTTCATTTTATTCAAATTAATGAAGAAGAGAGGATAAAAGGGCTACCTTCTGTGTCATTAACTCTTTCTCAGCAGATGCAATATCTAACTTTCCTTTATGCTCAATAATTTGTTTTTCCCATGGTTCCAGTTCAGTTCTTACATGAGTAAGTTCAGCACGAAGTCTTTCAGTCTCTTCTGCAATTACATAAGGGAAGGGAAAAGCTTTGTTATCAACCAGAGTAACTCAACAAACAGTTTACGAAGCAGGCAAAATTCACCTCGAGATGTTTCTTTTATCTTCTCTAATACTTTCTCTTCTTCATTAAGTAGTTCCTGAAGTTTGGGTATGGCCCCCTCAAGCTCTGGTATGAGTTTGGATGATTCTTCCATCTCCTTTGTTAATTCATCAATTTTTGACTTGTCCTGTACAAAGACGAAGATGAAACAAAAGCAATCCATGCTTCAGCCATATGAACTAAATCTGAAACGATTTCACTGAACCTTTTGAGCTTTGTCCTCCAGCTTCTTAATCTTTTGCTTAAGATGCTTTAAATCCTCCCTGTGTTTCAGATCCTTCCTCTCAAATTCTTTAAATTGATCTTTGCATGTCTTCATCCTGTTCTCAAGGTCCTAAAGATATACAAGGAGAAAATAAGAATAGGAGAACCTGAACATATGTAAACAGATGACGTGTGCCCTAAAAATGATGTCTGTTTCTAGGAAATAAATTAATTTTATGATAATTTAGATTGCAGATGTAAAATAAGATAGTACCTCTTGCCTTTTGACATGTTTATTGTAAATAGATTCCATCTCCTTTAGAGTTTGAGAATTCTGTTGAATCTTTTCCCTGGATTATGACCAATAAGATTTATTAGAAAATATGTAACCCAAAATATCAACATCCATTGTAAGACCAAATAACCTTTCTGATGCAAGATTCTTTTCCAGGTCTGCCACACTCTCTTGAAACTGAGCAACACGTGAGGTGGCATCATCAGAAGCCAGTTTTGTTGCTTTTTCCCGCCATTTCAAAAGTGAAAGTTCCTTCAACATGTATGTTTCAGCTTCATTTTTGGCACTCTACAGGAAAATAACTCCATTAGACGTTAACTTATAAATGCCAGGAGTACTCAAATCATAATACTAAAAATCAGCACCTCTAAGCTGTCTCTTTCCTTCTCTGCTAATTTAAGCATCTGAACTGATGCAGTCCGTTTTTCATTAAGCACTTCAAGTCTAACATAATCATAAGATAAATTATTAATCGTTGTAAATTTTGTTAATACGAGGCATTACAAAATTTGTTGAGAAACTTACTGCTTGTAAGCTTCTTCAATTTTCTCCACATATTGGTTAGTCCCTATTATGTCTTCAAGATATTCTAGGAAACCCTCATCATGAGGGCCTTGAGCTTTTGGTTTCATCAGGGAGATTTGCTCAACCTCACCCTGCATAGTAGCCATCTCAGAAATTAAACAATTGTAAAAGCAGAAAATGTAACTGGACTGCATATTATATTTCATGCAGGCTTAAACAAAGAAACCATGCAACAAAACTTGAAAACATAGGGAGAATGCTAGAATTGATCGAACTATAATCTAACCAAAAACATGCCTAAAATGTGAGGAGCAAAGTAACCTGAAGGACATAGGGAGAATGATAGAATTGATCGAACTATAATCTAACCAAAAACATGCCTAAAATGTGAGGAGCAAACTAACCTGAAGGATCAGAAAGCGATTGTTATCAAGGTCTACTCCCTTGCCCTTCAACAACTTAGTAACTTCAGTAAAGTTGCTTCCACGATCATTTATGTAATATTTAGAAGTATTGTCCCGGAAAGCAACTCTTGAGATGACAAAGTCACTGCCCTCAACAGCCCTGTAGTTACCATCATCCTGTTTTACAGCAAAAGAGAAAGGAAAAGAATTATGACTAATAATTTGAAAGGGATGCTTCACTCAAGCCTTATACAATACCAAATCAATTATTTCTTGAAAATGAACAGAAACACCAGCACTGTCTAGGTTCTGGTGATTGGAAGAATTGTGTATGAGCTCAGAGACTTTGTTTAGGCGCATCTGCAGCAAGGAGAAACATTAGTCAGGAACATTACCTGTAATTCAATGTAACCAAATAGATAGGATGATTCAAGTTGTGGTATAGCTTCTGAAAGAATTAGGTCACCTTTCATGATCACTAGAGATATGTGAATTTTAAATTGCTAAACATTGCCAAAAAAAATATGCTTCTTGGCAACCTAAGGAATATGAAGTATCAATTTGCTGATTGTAGAAGAGTCATTCAGGAAAAAATAGTATTGAGTATACTTTTTATCCTGGATACAAATCCTTGGAACTCTCAGTAATTATTGTGGTAATTTAGATTGACAACCCAGCATCTACGCATAGGATGGACAATAACAAATGAGATTTCTTAAGATATCTTAAAATCCACAGGTGAGAGCAAATGAATTAATGTACTGGTAATCATCACATAAGAGCATTAACGTGAAGCAATGATGCCAACCTGCTTTGCACGCTTCCCAAACACAAAGAGCATTGCATCAATAACATTACTCTTTCCACTGCCATTTGGTCCAACAACAGCTGAGAAGCTCTGCAACAAGATAAAAGACGCATACCCATTCATCTCTAAGAATTATTATTCTGTGTGCAAAGTTGGAAGAAAAATGATCCTGAATATGAGCAGGATTCATGTATAATGATCAACTGCACTTTCTGGTAACAATTTGTACAAGTAACACCAGACTCTACTTCCAGCAAGTGTCATGGCAATCTAAGAAAAGACAGGACAGACCCAGTGCTGAAAGCTCCCACAAAACTAACATATGACTAATTAATTAGTAAATTTAGAACTGGACTGGAGCAAAAAAAAAAACAGAAGCAGTAAGATACAGCTAAATAAGATTAATTGGCACAGCTATGAAAATTTCGATGATAAAAAATGCTACAAATTCAACGCCGTGACTGTTCTAGTTTAACCAAAAACATTATGCTAGTAACGCATCCAGGATTGAGGGCCTCATTCAGGTCGGATATACAGAACTAAGCAAAATTGGTCCCGCGGATATATAACCCACCAGAGAGAGAGAGAGAGAAAGAGAGACCTTGTGGAAAGGGCCGATGCGCTGCTCCCCGGCGTAGGATTTGAAGTTGCGGAGGACCATCTCCTTAATGAACAGCCGCGGCCTCGCCGCCCTCCCCGGCGTCCTCACCGGAGACTGAGGCGGGGACCCCTCCATGGCCATCTCACTGTCCGAAAATGCAGCGGCAAACGTGAGACCGTGGGATCCGCGAGCACCGACCGCCGGCGCCCCGCCGCAGTGAGGGACCAGTGGTTCCACGCCCGCGCGACGCTCCGCCGCTCTCCCCGGCGAGGCTTCGAGGCGGTGAAGAGAGCACAAACTAGCTGGTGAGGGGATTGCAGGGGAAAGTTGAAATGGGCGGGGATTTCGGAATTTGGGGAAATTTTTGGGAGGGAAAACTGAAACGGTGCGAGGGTTTCCTTCATGCGGGCGCTGCCGCGATGCTCCCGCAAGTCCAAGTTGTCAGAGTCAGAACAACCCAAAAAGAAATCTGGACTTGGGATGATATTTTTGCGACAAACTAAGTACAGTAGCGTTTTTGACTTTTAAAATATAATATTTGCTCTATTTTAATATTTTAATTTTTAAAATCAACATTTGAGCATTCATCTTATTTAAAAAATTATTAATATAAAAAAACAACTCAATTTTAAAATATTTCTAATAATAAATAATTTTATAATAAAATAAATATTTTTTTCTTAAATTTTTAAAATAAGATAAACGATCAAGAATATTTGAAAATATAAAAAATACTTATTTTGATATCGAATAAGTAGATATCATATACTCCCTCCATACTTATAATTTAAATTGTTTTAGACTTTAATACAGGTATACATAAATCATATTACTAGACTTGTTTTTAAAAGTACTTCAATACGAGAATACATAAATCAGTTTTTAATAAATATTTTTTAAAAAATGAAATCAAAATTACGCTTTGAAGAAATCATATGGCATAAAGGGAGAAGGGCCATGTCGGGCCAAGGCACATTGTAGGCGTACCTGCCCTAACTGCAGGTCTATTGGGTCCGTCTGGGTACAACCCGATTAAGTAGTCCCAAGACCCAGTCTGGCCTGATGCTAAGGGTCTGTTTATAAAATTTAAATGTTAATTTTTTAATTTATTTTTAGCTTTTCAATACATTAAAGGTCAGAAAAGCAGCTCAGAATATATTTTTTTGTTTTTAGTTTATTTCATCAAAAACTTACTTTTTTAACTTTTCAAAATCAAATTTTCATAACCTCATTTATTTCAGCTCTTGATATTTCAAAATTTTTTTACTGAAAATGCTACTGAAATAAATAGGACCTAAATCCGTATAGCCCGCCAAACCAGCATGATTGGTAGGCTCGTGAACTCTATGATTTAAATTTGAAGATAAATTTTATGTATTTGATTTATTTATATTAAAAATTAAAAATTTAATATTAATTTTTTCGAAATAAAGACGAATTTTCTTTTCCATGCCTCGGACCGAACAGGCATGGTCTATTGGGCTTAAAACATGGAACGACACAATAAATTATCGAGAACATACCAGGCCACCTCTAAATAGGCATGAGCCGTGGTTGGCACGGCACGGCCTGTTGGCCACCTGAAGGCTGCCTGAAGCTGGTAGACCGTGAGTTGGGTTTTCTTTGCTGACACAGCTGGGCTGGTTTGGTATTGTGAGTCGTTTCGTTGGATTACAAATGCTTTTGGTTGATCTTTTAGAAACTACTTTCTCTTTCAAGTATTAATAATAGAAAATTAATGATATTTTATCATATATAAGATTATGTTGTTAGATTCTTTATTAAATATACTTTCATAATAGTAACTATTTATATTAGAAATTATTTAAATTTTTAAATATTATTAGTTAAAATTGATACAGTTTGACTTTAACCAAACCCAGAAATGCTTATATTTTGAGACAGAGAAAGTACTCCTATATGTGCTACTACCTTTGTGTCAAAATAAGTGTTCGTTTGGGTTTCGTGTCATCTAACTTTGATCAATAATTTTTATAGATTTAGTTAATTTTAAAAACCTAATATTTTTATTTTAAATTCATCATAAGAAGTATTTTCATAATATATATTTTATATATATTAAAAATAATTTATATTTATAAAAAATTATTGGTCAAAGATAAGTTTGGCTAAACTCAGATGAACATTTATTCTGAAACGGAGAGAGTATAATTTTCTAACTTCAGCTTATTCGTCTTATTAAAAAAACTATGATAGAAATTATATATTTTTATTATAATTTGAATTTTCATTGAAAGTATTTGAAATATGATTTATAATTTTACATATTTGAATTAATTTTTTAAATAAAACAAGTGGTAAAAATTAATGTTTAATAGCGGCAATAATTTGAAAACGAATGGAGTTTATTGGAGACGAGTGCCACACGAACTCAAGCCGCGTGCTATCAAAACAAAGGCGCCGGCAGCATAGTGCATCCAGCTAAGGAGTGTGGCACCACTAACACTCACCTATAGGAGTACGGTCTTGATTGGTTAAGCTTCTTGGTCCTAGCCAAACAAGGGGCAACACATTATTATCCGTCAGTCTCAAAACAATCATTGCTTCGCCAAATGGGTTATTAGGCAAAGCGGTAGTGTATGCCGGCCACTTTCTAGCTAAACAACACGCTCGATCAGGCATCATCGCAAAATAAAACCATGAGAAGCCCCGCGCGGAGATGTTCGAGTTTCAGGCAAGGTTTATAAAACCGTTTAAAACCGGTTTTCATCTTAAAATTTAAAAAAAAATTGAAATTTTTAAAAAATTCGAAATACTGAAAACCAGCAAAACCGAACGAATAAAAACTAAAGGTTAACCGATGGGTTTTAAATTTTGAAACTTAAAAACCAATAAAACCGAAAAAACCGGTCGATAGACCGATGAAACCGCTCGATAAACTGAAAAACTGACTAGCTTTCGATTAAATTTCGTTTAAATTTTAATTTTTCAATTTAAAACGGTTTTGACCAATTCCGACCAATTTGGTAACAAAAACCTTGTTCCGGGACGGCGGGACGCTCGCGATGTTTATGAACCCTTGGCCAGAGACGTCAAACCAAAAATCATTTCTTCAGTTAAGCTAGCCCACCGTGCGCAGCACCTCCTTCTCTGGGAGAATACGTGCTGCGTCTAGCGCCGCAAGCCAATGCCTCGAGAGAGCATCAACCCGCGCCCTCCGCTGCCGCCGTTACGGCCAAAAATGGATCGCAGCGACAAGCCGGCGGGCAGCGGCGGCGGCGGCGTCGTGAAGTGCACTTGTTTCCGCCTGCCGAGCCGCTCCAAGAAGAAGAAGAAGCCGGTGGCGGCAGCGCCCCCGCTCGTGACGACAAAGCTCATCGGCAGCGCGGGCCGCAGGAGTAGTGCGGGCGCCGAGTCGTTGGCGGCGCCGCAACCCCAGAGCGTCACCTTCCTGGCGTCGGCGTCCCTCTCCACGTGGTGGCCGTCGTCGCCGTCGTCCGGCGCCGGCGCCGTTTCTGCTCCGTGCCACGTAGGCACCGTCATCGCGCCGAGCAGGAGGGCGTCGACGTCGGCGCCGCGGAACGGTCTCCCGAGGGCGTCGTCGTCTTCCTTCTCGCTCTGGCGCCGGTCGCTGTCGACCCGGCGGGTCATGCCACACGGCGCGGCGGCGGCGTCAGCGCGCGCGTCCTTCTCCTTCCCCACGTCGCCGGCGTCCGCGTCGTCCAGCTGCATGAGCACGCCCAAAATACCGCATGGGTGCCCCCAGAAGTAGCCGGCGTTGGCTCGACCGGCGCCTTCATTAAGGTCCATTCCGTGTATGTCTACGTTGTCGAGTTGCTGTTAGTCCAAAATGTTCTTCCTAGAAATCGTATCAATCTATCTTTTCTTGTACATCTATAAGTTTATTCTTGGTGCATTCGTTGAAATATATGTGGATCGAGCTTTTCGTTCGTAGTAATTGGTGCCAGGATCGATCGTGATTTTAGTTTGACAGGTTAAGATATTTCAGGAAGACGTTCTATCATTAATTTTTGACATATTCTTTTGTTTGACCTGGGTGCGCCGTGCGCGTGGAATGGACGAATGGTCGTGCAATCTATCGACGTGATCTAACGATATAACATGGCGGCCTGCTCTTCCAGACTCGATCCACAGGATAGATACTCCCTCCGTTGACAAATATAATCATCTTTTGTGTATGATTATAGCTAAACCTTACCATTCACATTGCCATACTTTGCCAAAACACCACACTTACCGCAAAAGTTTTAGGTCTATGATATGTAGGGCATCAATAAATATATGGGGAACCGCTGGATCTCCCATGAGCTTTAAGATCAGGGGGAACGCATGCTAACACTAATGAGCTAAAGAAATGAATGAGATAAAGAACATACGACTTTACCCAAGTTCGAGCTGCTCGGAGGCTAATAACTTTACATCTTGCCTATTTGTATAGCTTGATGAGATGTGAGTGAAGGTAGTTCATAGTGAAGTGTCTAGTCTCGTCTTAGGATCCCCTTACTTTTATAGAACCACAGAGTCCCTACAGAAACACGGTGTGGAGCACATTTTGCACGCACAACATTTCTCGTCATTACCTCTGACACTAAGAGTGTGTTTGACACGGCTTTTATCTAACAGTTTATACCAGTGTTTATGCACTGTAGATAAAAAAATATTCATATAAACTATTTTCATCCGCGCCAAACAAGACACATTTTCGAGAAGCCTGGCCAAACGGCCCCTAAGGGGAGGCGGTCCTGATCTTCGGAGCTCGTCATTAGCACGTGCTTCAAATACATCCTCTCCTCTTCACGGGGTACGGAGCCCCCTGGGCTGATGCGTCACCATCTCCTCAACTTGGGGTTCCAGCCTTCAAGCAAGGGTGATCAGAGTAGTCTTTAGTCCGTTGAGGGTACATGGCTTGCTGCCTCTTCTGCGCGGGAGCCCACTCCTTCAGGTAGTTAGGCCCATCATAACCCACGCCGTTGGGGTGCGACCTAGAGCAGGTTTGCTTCCCCTTGATAGGCTTCTATTGCTCAGGAACCATTATGGACCTTTAGTGCAGTTAGAATTCTGGTTTCCATTACACCGATACAAATATGTGGTATGACAAAGTGTGGTAACCAACCATGTCTCTCGTGAGTGATGGCAATGCTTTTGGTGAGATTTGTGGACGGTCACGTTCTGCACAAAATAAGGATATAGTAATATTCTTCGGAGTTCATATTCAACATAATCACCAGCGCATTTGTGTTTGTGATTTATCTCATGCTTTGGCCTTTCGAGAAGAAAAAATCTCGTGCCCAAAGCACTAAATCTATTTTTACCCCGTTGTCTTCGTTTCATTTCGCTTTGCGAGGATGCATTTCGTTGTCAGCAGGACTGACGCTTGGAGCACATGCTGCACATCTTGCCTTTTTTCTCAAGTGTGAGGTGAAACATACGGATTTATAATGTTCAGTTATCATGACTCACGCCACCATCCAACATAAAAAGATAGGCAGCGACGTGCACTCTCGCACAAACGCGAGCACTCACAGCTCCACCAACCGAGCGCGAGCTGCGAGCTGCCAGGTCAAGAGCGCCAATAGAACAACTCGTCACTCCGGCCGCCACCGCCACCGCCACTACCCGTCAAGCGTGCCGGAGCGCGGCAGCCAGCGGCGCGTCGACGCGATGGGTCAGAAGCGCGCGGTGCTGGTGGGCATCAACTACCCGGGAACGGACGGGGAGCTCAAGGGCTGCCTCAACGACGTGGTCCGCATGCGGCGCTGCCTCGTGGACCGCTTCGGCTTCGACGAGGCGTGCATCCGCGTCCTCGCCGACGCCGACCCGTCCACGCCGCCGCCCACGGGCGCCAACATCCGGCTGGAGCTCGAGCGGCTCGTCACGGACGCGCGCCCCGGTGACTTCTTCTTCTTCCACTACAGCGGCCACGGCCTGCAGCTACCGGCCGAGACCGGCGAGGACGACGACACTGGGTATGACGAGTGCATCGTGCCCTGCGACCTCAACCTGATCAAAGGTTAGTGGGCCCTTCATTTGTTACCGTGCATTGTGTTGCTTAGTTCTGTTTGAACTGATTAACTGGGATCAGAAGTCAAGAATTTAGTTCTGGTAAATAGACTCTGTTTCTGAGTGTCGGACAAGATCAATTCAGTCAAGATTTATCAATACGACGATCATCTGTACCATCTCAATTTTCTTGCTCGTAATCTGCAGACCAAGATTTTACAGAACTTGTAGCGAAAGTACCTGACGGCTGCCTCTTCACCATGGTCTCGGACTCGTGCCACAGCGGCGGCCTGATCGACAAGACCAAGGAGCAGATCGGGAACAGCACCAAGCAGAACAAAATGCAGCAACGAGAGCGAGAGATGCGGCATCCATCCGACACCGGCAGCTGCATCTCGTTCCCACGAATCGTGCGCGGCTTGATCGAGTCCCTGGGTATCCGTCTCCGTCGCCGTGGCGACAAGCGAAGCAGCAGCGTCCAGAGCAGAGGCCTGGAGCTGGAGCAGGACACAACGACGAAGGTGAGCATCAGCAACCGATCACTGCCGCTGTCCACGTTCATCAAGATGCTCAAGGACAAGACCGGGAAGCACGACGTCGGCGTGGGCACGATCCGGACGACGCTGTTCCACCACTTCGGCGAGGAGGCGAGCCCCAAGATCAAGAGGTTCGTGAAGGCCATGGTGGGCAAGGAAGCGGTACGGCCGCACGCTCTCAGGGAGGCCCTGCTGGAACAAGACGTGCAGAGCGTGCAGGAGGTGTACGCCGGGGAGGCGGCGGCGGCGCTGCGCGTGGTCGTTCCTCGCAACGGCGTCCTGATCAGCGGGTGCCAGACGGACGAGACCTCGGCGGACGCGACCACGCTGGACGGAACGTCCTACGGCGCGCTCAGCAACGCCATCCAGGCAATCCTCGGCGGGAAGAAGCGCGGGGCCGTGACCAACAGGGAGCTTGTGGTCAAGGCGCGGGAGCTGCTGTCCAAGGAGGGGTATACACAGAAGCCAGGGCTTTACTGCAGCGACGAACACGCCAAACTGCCCTTCATATGCTGATGAAACATCTGTGATTATCGTCAGTCTACGGTTTGTAGAGGATAGATTTTGTTAAAAAAATGAAAGTTTTATTGGTGCTGGTATGTTTTAAACGCCCGGTACTGCTGCCAAGCTTGCAGAACAGACCTAGCAGTTCATTGACCGGATATTCTTGGGAGAAATCATCTGGCCTTTTCAGTGTTCACAAAACTGCTAACTGACTGGTTTTTTGTACTTGAGAACCAGCAGCTAATTGGTGAAATTAATCAGTTTACTTTTTTGCTACAATAACATGTTAAATTTTCAATGAAATTTCATCGATTTAGTTCAGTTTTTAAATTAAAATCGATCATCTGCTTAAATGAGCCGGACCATTTTACCGGTTCGCGGTGTTACTGGTTTTGTGAACCCTGCCTCCTCTTGCTCTGCCCGTCGCCGTTGAACTGGTCTGAATTTTGTTCCTTGTTACGGGCACCACTAGCAGATTATTTGTCGGACTGAGCAGAGACCCAGCTCACAGAAAGCCACAAAGGACACGGGGAAATAGAAGCCACGAAGCCCCCAAACGTCGCCATCTTGGTGATCACCGGCACCTCGCCTCCCCCACACACCCACCGGAACCATCGTCCCAACCTCTCACCGGCGATAAGCAAATCCCCCTCCTCCCCTCTCGTCCACAAAGCCGTCTCTTTTACGATCCCTCCAAGGCCCCCTGCCTCCCGCCCTCCCGCGCCACTCCTCCCCGCTCCAGCCACCCACAAAGTACCGCCGCCGCCGCCTCCCCGAATCTTGATGGCATCTGCCGCCGCACCGCCCACCTCGATCTCCCTCGCGGCCCGCGCGGTCACCCGGGCAGCTTCCGGGGTC